>CASHTH010000340.1:0-45480 GCA_030341885.1 Geodia barretti
CGAGCTGGCAACGATCGAGATGCAGCCGGTCGGCTATCGCCCGGTCTCCAGCCATATCTCGTCCGTACCTTCGGCGGCGGCAAGCAGGTGGTGGAGGCGCAGATCGAGGGCGCCCAGGTCGACATTGCGCTGACCAATCGCCAGGGCGCAACCGTGTATCAACGCGTGCAGGTGCCTTCGGATATACGCGACGAGCGCACATTGCTGCTGATTGTGCGGGCGCTTCCACTGGCGCAGGGCTACGCTACCCGTATCAACAGTTTTTTGCCGGTCGCCGGCAAGATGGAGCGGGTGGCCGTACAGGTGCGGCGCAGCGAGAGCGTTACGGTGCCGGCCGGCCCGTTCGATACCTGGGTCGTCGAGTTGAAGTACAACGACCGCACCACCAAGGCGTGGGTGGCGCAGGCCGCCCCCTTCCCCGTCGTGAAATTCATTGACGGACGTTCGCAGGCCACCTTTGAGTTGACCGGTTTCGAATAGTCGGAAGAGTCACAAGGAAGCAGACCAATGGGCATGAAAATCGATCGCTTTACGTTGGGCATTATTCTCGGCGTGCTGCTGTTGGTCGTCGCGCTGTCATCACGATAGCGTTCACCGGCGGCCGCGGCTGGCAGAGCGCCGACTATCTCAACGAGGATACGCCGGAAGCGGTGGTACACGACGCGTTCCTGGCCACTGTGCGCAATGAGCCGGACGTTGCCATGAGTCACTACTCCCGGGATGTACTGGAAGATGAAGACAAGGTGGATTTCCGCGAGCGATTCAACTATTACGACTCCGGCCGCTCCGCGCGACGGCTTCGCATCCTGGACTGTGGACATAAACGAAGAAGGCGACAAGGCATATGTCATCTGTGGCGATCGACAACTTCCGCCAGGGCGGCCTGTTTGACAGCGGCACTTCGACCTATCGGCGCACCATTCCCCTCGTGCGGGAGGATGGGGCGTGGAAGATCGACACAGACGATCTTTTCTATTGAGGCCAAACACCGAGGAGTGAGCCAAAAGAAGAGAGGACTGGGTGAACCCTCTCTCTCTCCTGCAGTTCTTTTCCTGCCTTTGAGGGCGTAAACAATGACTGAGCAGACACTTACAGAGACGACCCGGTTGGCGATGATTCGCCGCCTCTATCTCTATCTTATCGCCTTCATCAGTCTGATCGCCGGGCTGGCTGCCGCCTACGACCTGATCGATGTTCTGGTACAGCAGTGGATCTCGGACGAAAGGGTTCTGGGGGTCTCCGCCGCCGACTCAGTGCAAAGAGCCATCGCCCGTCCGGGCGGCTTTCTGATCGTCAGCGCGCCCATCTTTCTCATCCATTGGCGGTATATCCGCCGCCTGGTTACCCAACCCGGTGAGTCGCGCGCTGCCCTGCGCAAGCTGTTTCTCTACGCAGTGCTCGCTACCACAGCCTATGTCAGCGCCCGCGCCCTCTATCACATCATCGAAGGCAGCCTCGAACTCCTGCTCGGCGCGACGCCGGCAGGGGAAGAACTGAGGCCAGGTGGGTGGGTCGCCAATTTTTTCCACGCCGGCGTCCACCTGACGCTGTTTATGTCCTTCGCCCGTCTGCTCCAGGGGGACGGCGACCTGGGCGTCGAGTCAGGCTGGGCCGGCAGTTGGCGGCGCTTCTTTCTACTGCTTACCGGTCTGGTAGGGCTTGGCCTGCTGCTCACCGGCGCCGCCGACACCCTCAACCTCGTCTGGCGCGCCTTGCTGGAGCCGTTCGGCGACGCCGCCTTGGCGACGGTGGGTACAGGCTGGCGGGAGCGAGGCTTCTCCGGTTCGCTGGCCGCCGTGCTGGTCGGCGGACTGGCCTGGCGGCTGAACAACCTCTACTGGAATGGTCTGATGACCACCCAGCCGCCCGAGGGCCGTATGGCTCTGCGGCGGCTCTATCTTTATGTCGCCACAGTTCTCGCGGCGGCCATACGCTGGTTCCGGTGGCGATGTTGTTGAGACTGGGCGTCCTGTTTCTGTTTGGCGCGGCCGATACCGGGGATATCGACATCGATGATCTCACCACGCCCCTCGGCTTCTGCCGGTGGGCGCGCTGGCTTGGCGCTGGCACTGGATGCAGGTTTCCGCCGAGGCGCAGCGCTATGGCGACTCGCAGCGAGAGCGAGTTCGTGCGGCGGCTCTACTACTACGCCGTCGCCGCCACCGGTCTCTTGTTGTTAGTGGATCGGGCTGGTCGATCTGTTGCGGGCGCTGCTGGATTTCGCCATCATCGGCGGGGCTTCGGCAGAGAAAGGCTTTCGCGCCCACCAACTCGCCTCCGGGTTGAGCCTTATCGCCGTGGGCGCGCCGGTCTGGTCGCTGCACTGGCGCACAGCCCAGCGCGTGGCCGAGCAGGACAATGAGTCCGGCCGCTCGGAGCGCGCATCCTGGCCCCGCCGCGTCTACCTGTACGGCATCGCCTTGGTGGGCGCGCTGCTGATCCTGTTCGAGTTGGCGCAGGTCGTCTACCGCTTGCTCCTTTGGGCCTTGGGCGATCCCAACGCCGACTTCCTCGGCGCCGAGGCGTTGGACGGCCTCGTGCGTGCCGCCACCGCGGCCGCCTTCTGGGCGGTCCATCTTCTCGCCATCCGCAATGACAGCCGCATGGTGGATGCGGAGGCGGAAGCGGCGGCGCGTGAAGGTGCACAGAAGGAACGTCGCCGCGAGGAACTGGCAGCCCGCATCGAAAGCCTGGACACGGAACTGTCCGCCTTGCGCGTCGAACTTGCCGCGTTGGAGGATGAGGAGCAAGAAGTGAGTGAAGAGGAGCAAGGAGAAGGTGAAGAGGAGCAAGGAGTGAGTGAAGAGGAGCAAGGAAAAAGTGAAGAGGAGTGAGGAGTGCGTGTCACTTCCTGCGTGCCAAGGAAGTTAATCAATTCCCTCTCCTTGGTCTTGGCGCGGGCAGCTTCGGCCGTGGCGCCGAGCAGTTGCAGTCGATCTCGATAAAACGGTGGGTCTGCGACGGGTGGATTCTACTGAATTAAGTCCTGATCGGATACAGTCGGTACAAACCGCTCCAGTTGGGCGGTCAGGGGCGGCAGGTCTTCCTGCACGGTCCGCCAGCGCACAAATTCACTCGTGCGGCCGGGCGTATCAGACCGCTGCCGGCACTGTTCTCGCGTGTGTGAGGTCCGCGCTGGTTACAGGACGCGCCTGTGACGGCAGCACAGTGGCGATCGCAACTGTCTCGCCATCCAAGGACATGAACTCCACAACAAAGGCTTCTTCATTGGGATGGATGTGGATGATGGCGCCGACATCGCCTGGCTTCAGTTCTTCCTCCTCGTCACCGAAGACATCGGCTGTGAGCACGATCTGCTCATGTTCCTTAAACACCTCTCACCTCCTGCGCGGGTGCGCCGTAATGAACCTGGGATAGTCGCGCCCAAGGTCGATTTGCCAGACGGTTCTCACCCGCGGATTGCGCCCGTCGGGTGTCTCCATCGCCCCGTCTACGTGATAGCGTGGACCGTATGGGGTCTCCACAACCCGGGCGATCTCATGGGATGCCGCCTGATGTCTCAATGCGTCTGCAAATTCCTCCCAGCGATCTGTGCTGAACCCAAACTTTTGAAAGAAATTCGCCTTGGCTCTGCCACGCGGATTTACAGACGACAGCAGTATTTCGTAATCTTCGGGCGGTCGATCCGCGCCAGATGCGCATTAGGAAGCCTCAATCACAGTCCTCTAATCAGGTCGCCTTCCGGATCCCATGCTTAGGAGACAACTCGAACGACGCGTCCTGTTTCGTAGCGACGGCGATCACCTCAGGAATGCGGTCCTGCACTCAAACTCGATGATCTGCCAGCCGATATGGAAATATTGTTGAAGAGTATCTACCATTATTCGCGCGAATCGGGTCGATATGCCAGGACGCAGTAAGGGGGAGCCTGGTGGTGGCACTCTTCTGAGTGAGGGTAGGGTTGTGTGGAGGTTGGTGTGTTTCGGGAAGATGTTAAGAATGGCATTGCGGCCGCTGCATCCCTCTGGATGCAACTTATTTTTCCCGTTTCGTGGTCCAAACATAGGGATCCACCTTTCCTTGCTTTCATTACTCAGCAAGGTTAGAATTGCATCATAAGCTGGGCGATAGTTAGGAAGCTCCGAAACCCTGCCTGAAACAGGGGTTGATTCGAATTGAAACCATTAACTGAGAAAACCAAGGTGAAAAAGAATGTCTGAAGTGAATGCATTTCTGAAGGAAGTTTATATAAGCAACTATCTCAGCTTGCGCGATGTGACACTACCGCTTAAGGCTCTAACAGTCTTGGTAGGGCCCAATGCAAGTGGAAAGTCCAATGTCTTGAGTGCTTTGAGGCTACTTAACAGTATGATACGGGCCGAAGCGCTGCCTCCAGTGGACCTGATTCAAAAACTGCTGTGGGCCGGCGAAGCAAGCCACATTATTTCCATTGGCAGGCCCGCATTGGAGGGAATTTCCGCTGTGACATATGAGCTTGAACCATGGCCAATTGGAGAAACCCCGCTTGCGCTTGCGAAAAACGGTTCGTGAAAACTTGAAGTTATATCTATTTCAAGAGGGGCAGGTTCTGTTGGGACGAAAAAACGGCGAACAAAAACCCCTATAATCCAAGCATCTCGCCCTGAAAGTCCGCCTGGTGCGATTATGGGGAAAAACCCATCACGAGTTTTTTGACAGAATTTGTCAGAGATTGGGAGTTCTATGACTTTCAGCCGAGAGTCATGCGAGAAGAGTCACTAGCATAGATCAGATCATATTTGGTGAACCGAAGGAAACGCGCGGATCTCCTCAGCTTGACGATGACGGTTCAACGTTGACGGAATTGCTCTCTTACTGGTTTGAGAATGATAAAGATCGTTTCGAGATTATCAGTCGATCTCTTGCCAACAGTACAAACATCAGTATAGACCACTGCATAATTGACGGCGAGCCCCAGTTATGCCTTTCAGAAGGATACAAGAATCCAATACCATTGCAAGGCGCATCAGACGGTACGCTGCGTCTTGTTGCCTACTTTACTCTATTGAACCAGCCGGAGTTGCCACCGCTAATCGCCATTGAAGAACCGGAGCGGAACTTGCATCCCGGTGCCTTGCATGACATTGCCGAAGTACTTGAGTTAATCGCCGAACAGTCCCAGGTGATTATCACGACCCACAGTTCTCAACTATTGGACGCCTTCAGTTCCGAGAACCCGTCCGATGCGCTCTGCATATTGCTTCTGCGCAACCGTCCAGGACGAGGTACTGAGGTCATTAACCTTGAAGATGTGCGACGCGACCGTAAGGCTCTAGATGGCTGGATTGCAGATTTCGGCATTGGCAGCGGAATTTTCGATAGCGGGCTTCTCCAAGATCATATGGCGGAGCCGGCATGCCAAGCGTGAGAATCTGGACCCTGGAATCCGAATATGATGCCAGAGCGGTCAGAAGCCTGGCAGAGAAGCTGACGATTCACTTTCAACTTGACCGGCTATCGATCCAAACGTCCGGGAAAGGGGCGCTTCCGAAGCCGAATAGGAGAGGTAATTCTCCGCATGAAATGCTGAGGAAGGCGGTTCGAAACTACCTCATGCAAGACGACTGTGTGATTTTCGTCATCGACAGCGATGGTCCGATGTCAAGCCACCAGCGGCGGCGAGAACCGAATTCACTGATCAATCAGATCATGCAGATTGTCAGGGATAGTAGTTTTGATGGAAGAGTGCATTTTGCCCCTGGCAGTCCACGAACTTGAATCGTGGCTTCTGATCGATTGTCTGGGAATTTCCTGTTGCTTTCGCCAGCAAACGCCGCCCCTACAGAGAAAATTGCCGCCAAAAGCTCATGTCTGCCACCCCTTTTTCACGTCTGGTCAGGAAACATCAGCGAGGTGACACCGAAAAAATCGTCGAAGCGGTAGCGGGCGGCAGAGGCGCCAAAGAATACTTGATCGACTTCTCGGAACAGATTCTGCTCGGTCTGAATCCAAACATGCCGCAGAAAAACATCAAGAGGGAGCGGTATCGCGAAGCAATGGCACCCGAAATTGCTGAACATCTAGTAATTAATCAGCAAACACTTGAACGCAACGCTTCCTTGCGAAGACTGGGGAACTACCTAGCAAGACTCAATTAACCGGCTTCTTTCCTGCAAAATGATACATTGACGTCGGTTCTTTCGCGCGGCCGCACTCCACTACGTCCGGCAAAAGAAGTGGCAAGGGAAGGCTTAAAGGCTTTGAGTTTGGCTCAAGAATCTGGACCACGAGATTACGTGTCTAATAGGCGACACTCCAAGCTAGTATTTGGACAGAATTACAGTTAAAATGCCAAGGGCAGACTGCGCCTTCCGCATCCGTCGGCATGCCCTTTGTTTTTCCCATTTCTTGGTCCAAACCTTGGAACCCACCATAGAGCTTAGTCTTCGGCTCCCGTCCCTACCCGGCGCCCGTGGCAAGCTCGAGAAGCCTCTGCACCGTCCTCCAGTTTCGCGTCGTACTGGTTGTCGAAAGTCTGGAGTCGAAGTAGCTGTTGGTGAGCTTGGTGCGCGCAACACCATTCGGGCAGTGTAGATAGATTTCACGACCTGCACCGCGAACTCGTCGCCTGGCGAGCGATTGGGTCAAGCGCTTCAACCTGTGCGCCGTCGGGTAGCTCCGCCAAAAACATGACGTGCAGTTTGTCTGCTTCCGCACCGGCTTCCACGAAGGGATTGGCCTGCACGATCTCCTGGAACTCCCGGGCCGTGCGCGTTATTACGGGAATCCGATAACCGAAGCGACTCAAGATCGACGCGCTGATGATAGATGAGATCTCTTCTCCCCTGGCTGGCCTCCGTTCGAAATACAACGTTCCCACTCTGAATATAGGTCCGAACGTCCTCGCAACCCGCATCCACGAACAGTGCGGCGAGTTCCTTCATCGGCAGCCTGTTTTTGCCGCCGACGTTATCCCGCGCAGCAGCGCAATAGTGACGCCTGTCGCGCTGCTCCTACCGTTTATAGTCATGTTCTCTTGTGTCCCTGTAGAGTCCAACGGCTGATCACTCCCAATAACAGAAGTCGTCCCACGCCAACGGTAACATTGTCTTCTTCCGGGCGCCAAACTGTAGCCGTACCTGCCCTGCTCCTTTCAGAGGTGTCTTAGCCATGACGGTTGCCATCCTGACAATCCCTTTATCCTGAAAATCCTGATGCAGACAACGTCTGCCCAATAATCTGGGATGCACCTGTTCCCCTCTCTCCCTTTGCGATTCTGTCGCGTCGCACTAAAATGACCTGCACAGGAGATCGCAATAGACGAATCCCTGCTTTATGCCGGAGAGAGAGGCTGTGAAAACCGTTACACTGACACTAACACTGCCGCGTGAGTTGGCTACGGAAGCCAGTCAAGCAGGTCTGCTCACCTCTGAATCCCTGGTTGCGCTTCTGAAAAGTGAGGTGCGACTGCGCCGTATCAACAATCTGTTTGCCGTCATAGATCGGCTTGATCCGAAGAACACAGACATCCTCGACATTGACGAGATTTCCGCCGAAATCGCCGCCGCTCGGGCGGAAAGGCGCCAACTTGCAAACCTTTGCACAGTTGACGCAGGAAGCTAGCGACAACGACTTATTCGCCCATCTTGAGTGACAGATTCAGACTCATATGTAAGACTGTGGACGAGAATCGGCGCTTCGTCCAAGAAAGTCTTACCCTACCGCCCGCCGCATGATCGCGGCGCCCCTTCGTCTTCACCCCACGATCATGTGCGACCACTGCTCATCCTGACGTATACTCTGCAGGAAGGCAGATCGACAGCGCGCCCAGCGCCCCCCAATGGAGACTTGATACATGCAGCAATCCCCCCCGTATGTTGAACACATCGAACAGGCCCAGGAACGTTTGGAACGCCTACTGAGTGAATATCAGGCCGAAGACCGCTTCGCACCCGTCACCGTCGTCGTGCCAACAACTTATGCCGGACTCTACCTGCGCCGCGATATCGGCCGGCGCGGCCTCGTCAACGTGCGTTTCCTGCCGCTCGCACGTGTCGCTGAACTGCTCGGAGCGCCCAGCCTGGCCGCCGCCGACCGGCTCCCGCTCAAGCCCCCTATCGAATTCGCCGCCGTCCGTCGCGCGGCCAGCGAGGCCGCAGGCGAGCTCGAACCTTTCCGCGCCCATCCCTCCTTCCACGCCAGCCTGCGCTCGACATTTCGTGACCTGCGCCGCGCCGCTCCCGACGCCATCACAGCGCTCGAACGACGCCGGGGAATGTCCGGCGAAATAGCCCGGCTATACGCACGCTACTGCGAACACACCAAGGCATACTACGACCGCGAAGCGCTCGCTGAAGCCGCCGCCGCTGCCGTGAGTTCCGGCCATGCCGACACCGCCCTGACCGCGCTCGGCCCTGTTATCGCTTACCTGCCGCGCACCCTGACGCCCTCCGAGCAGCGCCTGTTCGACGCGCTGCGCGACGCATGGAGGTGCGCGACTATCCTGGCCGCCACCGGCGATGAAGAGGCTGACGAAATCCTGCTCCCCGCTGCTGCGCCGTCAGCATCCTCAATAGCCGCCCCCGCGTCCTGCCCACCTGCTCGTCACCTCCGACACCGGCGAAGAGGTACGCAGCGTGGTCAGGTCGATCGCCGCCGCCGCGCACGCGGGCACGCCCTTCCATCGGATGGCGATCCTGTACTGGCAGCAAGAGACGTATGCCGCGCTCATCGCCGAACAGCTCGCCGCCGCCGGCATCCCCATCGCCGGCCCGTCAACGGGAAAGGCTGGCCGCGACTCCGGTCGGGCGCATGCTCAAAGGCATCGTCGATCTCGCCGGCAGCGACCTGCCCAGGGAGGCAGTGATGCGCTGGCTCACATCCTGTCCGATTAAGTCCCAATCGGCCGGATTCAGCCCCTCGCGTTGGGATGCTATCTCGCGTGAAGCGGGCGTCGTTGCCGGGATCGATCAGTGGCGCGACCGCTTGGCTAACTATGCCGCGGCCCAGCAGCGCACGACCACAAGGAAGGACGAAGAGCTATCCGAAGGCAGAGAAAAGGAGTTGGCGCAGTCGGCGGCAGAAGCGTCAGCTTTGCGCAGTTTTATGATAAGGCTGCACGATACTCTCACCGCTCTGAGGACAGCCTGACATGGGGGACGTTCGCCAAATGGGCCGAGGAGCTCCTTGGCCAGTACCTTGACGAAGAGGCGCTCCCGTCTGTAGAGCGGGAAAACCTTGACACGCTAGTGACGGCACTTCAGGAGCTGGCGAATCTTGACGAGATGGAGGACAGCGCCGATCTGGACGCATTTCGGGCTGCGCTCGACGAAGTGCTCAGTCGACCCGCCGCGAGAGCGGTGCATTGGGCGAAGGCCTGTTTCGTCGGTCCCGTCAGGATCGCCGCCGGACTGCGCTTCGACAGAGTGTACCTCGTGGGCATGGTCGAGGGCCTGGTCCCCGCGCAACCCCCTGACGACCCCTTGCTGCCGCAATCAGAACGGGAGCAAGCCGGTCTCCCGCCCCGCTCCACCGCCGCCGAACGATACGACTACCTTGCCGCCGCCGCGGCCGGACGCACCCGCGTGCTCACCTTCGCCCGCGGCAACAACATCGCCATGCGCGAGCAACACCCATCCCGCTGGTTCCTCGAAGAGGCCTCCCACCTTTACGGCTCGCCCGTCTACCCCTCCATGCTCTCCGGGTCCCATGACCTCGTCTCCTTGCGAGAACAGCCCTGGTTTGAAGAGGTAGTGTCTGCCCAGCACGGCATCAACACCGTGTCAGCGTCGCAGCCCGCAGACATCCACGACTACGATCTCCACCAGCTTTCGCACTGGCGGCAAGTCGGCAACGCCATCGACGCCCATCATCTCGCCCAGTCGGAACCCGTACTGTCCCGCGCCCTGCAGATGCAGCGGGCCAGAAACGCAAAGCCGGTGACGCGTTGGGACGGCGACCTCTCGTCGGCCATCTCTCCATCCGGGCGCATCGGGCTTTCCAACCGTGAATTCTTCTCGCCGACGCGGCTGCAAACCTGGGCAACCTGCCCCTTCCGCTACTTCCTCTCCAACGTGCTCGGCATCGCCGCACCGGAGCAGCCGGAAGAGGTAGCCACCATTTCGTCCATGGAGCGCGGGTCGCTGCTGCATTCGATCCTTGAACGCTTCATTCGAACCGCGCAGCAGCAGCGCGCCATCCCGGCGTCCGACCAGCCTTGGACGGATGACCATCGCCGCCAACTCATCGAAATCGCCGAGCAGGCGTTCCAGGAGGCCGAGCAGCGCGGCGTCACCGGGAAACCGCTTCTGTGGGAGTTGGCCAAGAACAAAATGCTCAGCGACCTGGAAAGATTCCTCAAGGAGGACGCCAAACTTCGCCGCAAGCATGGCGTCTCGCCCCACGCCGTCGAATGCGCTTTCGGATTCCCCGAGGACGAACATCCAACGCCGCTGGACACCGTCGAGTGGTCGAGCGATAAGACGGGCACGCTCCGCTTTCGGGGCAAAATCGACCGCATCGACCTTTCATCTTCCGGCGATACCGGCCTTGTGCTCGACTACAAGTCGGGTAAGACGGACTACTACAAGAACATGGACAAAGACCCGGTCCAGCGGGGCAAACGCCTGCAGCTGCCCGTTTACGGTCTCGCCGCCCGTCAGCTGCTGGGCGACGGTGTCAACGTGCTGGTCGCCTACTGGTTTGTGACCGAGGATGGGAAATTTGTGACCCGCCCCCCAAGAAAACCGGGAGCTCTCGACGAGATGCTAGACGCCTTCGCACCTGTCGTCGGCACCATCGCCGAAGGCATTGGCGCCGGCCTCTTCCCCGCCAATCCAGGCAATGAGGGGAACAATTGCAGAAACTGCGACTTCAAGAATCTTTGCCCGACCCGGCGCGAATGGCATTGGCGGCGCAAGCGCAACGATCCACGCCTGTCCGCCTATGTAACGATGGCCGACGAGGAGGCAAGCCGATGAGAACCCTTTCCGATCAGCCGGCACGCAACGCAATTCTTGAACGCCTTGACGAAAACATGGTCGTCGAAGCCGGCGCGGGCACAGGCAAGACACGCAGTCTCGTCGACCGCGTCGTCGCACTCATCAAGACGGGACGGGCGAGGCTGGGCAGTGTCGCGGCGATCACATTCACCGAGTCGGCCGCCGCCGAACTGCGCGCCCGGATTGCAGAGAGCCTCGAACTGGCCGCAGACGATGCCGGCCTGCCCCAGGAGCAACAGGAACGCTGCCGGCAAGCCGTGGCCGAACTGGATCAGGCCTCCATTCAGACGCTGCACAGCTTCGCCGGCCGACTCCTGGGCGAGCGTCCGTTGGCAGCGGGCCTGCCGCCGGGGTTTACAATCCGCGATGAGATCGAGTCCGAGATCGCATTCGAAAACCGCTGGGCAGCGTGGCTGGACACGGCCCTCGACGACGCCGATGCGCAGCAAGCGCTCCGCCCTGCCCTGACAGCAGGAATGACGCTGGCACACATTCGCACGATCGCGGACAGTTTCCATAAGAACCACGACCTGCTCGCTGGCGCCACCTTCGCTGCGCCTTCATCTCCGGATATCGAAAGCGAGCAGGCGTCGGAACTGGTCCCGGTCCTCGAACTGCTGCAGCGCTTTACGCTCGATTACGCCGCCGAACGGAGGGCCGCCGGCGAAGTCGAATTCCTCGACATGCTCGTCCTCGCCCGTGATCTGCTCCGGGACAATCTCCCCGCACGCGACCACTTTCGAGACCGCTACACCCACCTCCTCATCGACGAAATGCAGGACACCGACCCGCTGCAGGCCGAGATCGCCATGTTCCTGGCCGAAGAGACGTCCGATCGCGTGAACCCCAACGACCGTCCCAGCCACTGGCGCAAGGTGCGGCCTGCTCGCGGCAAGCTCTTCATCGTCGGCGATCCCAAACAGTCGATCTACCGTTTCCGTCGCGCCGACATTCAACAGGTCGAACAAATGCGAGCAGCGGTCGGCGGAGACAACGTGCTGCTCCAACAGAACTTCCGCTCGCTGCCGCCGGTCATTGACTGGGTCAACTATCTTTTCAGCCAGTGGATGCAGGGTGAATCGCAGGCCGACTATGCGCCCCTGGTCGCGGGCCCGCAGGTTGGCGAGTCACCTCCCGTTCGTTTCATGGGCGGTGAAGTCGAAGGGCTCATAGGCGTCGTGCGCCGCCATGAAGCCGAAGCCATAGCCGGCGCAGTTCGGACGGCGATCGAGCAGGGCTGGCAGGTTCGGTCGGAGGAAGAAGGCGGAGTCTTGCGCCCTGCCGCCTATCAGGACATCTGCGTTCTGATGCCTCGTCGCGCCGGTTTCGATGCACTTGAAATCGCGTTCGAAGACGCGGGCATCCCCTTCCGGCTTGAGAGCGCCTCCCTCATCTACAATACGCAGGAGGCGCGCACGACCTGCTGAACTGTCTCGCTGCCATCGACGACCCGACCGACCCGGTCGCGATCGTGGCCGCCCTGCGCTCGCCGGCCTTCGCCTGCTCCGACGCCGATCTGCTCACCTTCGTCGAAGCGGGCGGACAGTTCGACTATATTGCCGAAGAATGCGCCCCGCCCGGCTGCGTCGCCGACGCGCTGGCGGAACTGAGAGATTTCCACGAACGCCGCAGATGGATCGCCCCGGCCGCGCTCATCGAGCAGTTCGTGCGTGCGCGGCGGCTCCGCGAGCTGGCCCTCGACGAGCGGCAATGGCGCGGCCGATGGACACGTTACGGCTTCCTGATAGACCGTGCCCGTGCTTTCGCCGCAACCGGTGAAGCCTCCCTGCGCGCATTCCTCGCCTGGACCGATCGCCAGCGCGAAGAAAATGCAAGAGCGCGCGAGACGGTCGTCCGCGAGTCCGACGCCGGCGCAGTCAGCGTGATGACCGTCCACGGCGCTAAGGGGCTGGAGTTCCCAATCGTTCTTCTGGCCGGGTTGAACGTTGTGCCGAACAACAGGACCGATCCCGTGTTGTTCGATCGCAAGAGCGGCCGCATCGAGGTGAAAGCCTCGCTGCAGACGGCTGGCTACGCAGAGTTGGCCGAGTTCGAAAAGGCGCGTCAGGAAGAGGAGCGCGTGCGGCTGATCTACGTTGCGGCGACGCGTGCGCGCGATCATCTCATAGTCAGCCTCTACCGTAAAGAAGGGGACAGCAGGTCGGCAGCAGCCCACATCGAAGAGTTCATGCAGGGGGCGGACCATCTCTGGCAGCGATTCGAGCCCTCAGCGGCCGTCTCGTCGCGCGCCTATGTTTCCGCCAGCGAAGAAGTGGCCCCCGCCGATAACACCCCCGAGGCGCGCCAGCGCTGGCAACAGCAAAGGAAGGAGCTCATCGCTGCCCGCAGTCGGCCCATCTCAGCCGCCGCCACCCGTCTCGCCCAGGACGCGAAAGAGGAACAGGACGTCCCCGATGAACCCTGGCGGCGCGGTCGCGCCGGGACCAACATCGGCCGCGCGGTTCACGCCGTGCTGCAGGTTGTCGATCTGCGCACAGGGCAGCGACCTCGACGAAAACTGTGCGGGCCCAAGCCGCGGCCGAAGGCGTGCCCACGCAAGCGGACGAAATTTCGCGCCTCGTGCGCGGCGCGTTAGACAGCTCCATCGTGCAGCGTGCGCTGGATTCGAAGCGATGGTGGCGCGAGTCGCCGGTGGCCGGCCCCATCGGCGACGGCATCGTTGAAGGGTTCATCGACCTGCTATTCGAGGAAGACGACGGCTTCGTGATCGTCGATTACAAGACCGATACCGTCCGTTCCGAAGACGCGATCGAACGGCGATGGGGACGGTATCGTCTGCAAGGTGGGGCCTACGCGCTCGCTCTGAGCAAGGCGGCCGGTGTCCACGTGAAGGAGGTATCCTTCTTTTCCTCCAACCGAGTCGCGTCATCACCATTGACGACCTCCCGCGCGCGCAGGAGGAAGCTGAAAAAGCGGCGCTGGCCTTGCTCACAGGCACCTCTGCCAGCGACGCAGTTTAAGCCAGTGTCAAACCTCTCTGGCCCTGGGACTCTTTGGTCCTACTCGTAGAAACGGGGTGGTGCAATGATTTCACAGAGGGGGCCGCTCGCGCGGTTCAGCCTCCCGTCGAGCGTCACGAGTGGGCGGCAACCCACAGCGCCGCGGCGCCTCCGATGTTTACATCGACCGATAGTGTCAAGATCGATCCGCGTCACGCGGCGCGCAGGATCGTCAGGGTCAACCCGCGGTTCCCGCAGCCTTCCGCCCTCAACGACGCCTTGCAGCCAGGCGTCTACCGAGGGACGCGACGCGATACGCTCCAACTTGCCGCGCAAGAACTCCTGCATCGACTGGCCCTGACGCGCGGCGCGCTCGTCGCGACATTCCTCAGAGACATCTCCGCTGTCATTCCGACGAGGGCATCTCTCGACATTCGACATAGTCGCTTCCTTTCAGTGAATCATATGCGTTAAATATGAGCCTCGAGTCGGGCGTTATGCCGGGTATGTCCCCAACCAGCGTGATTGTATCGGCATAGGGAGAAACGACAATGGCCGCTTCCCCATCTTCTGAAGCGTCTTGATTCTCTAGTGAGTATGAGCTTCACTGTGCTACCGAGGGAAGCGCAGTGGTACTGCTATCTTTGTTCTCTGGAAGGACAGTATGTAGCGGAACTGGTAGCCAACCAAAGTGGCCGCTCTCTGACCGTCTACGTCAATCGACACTTCCAGCCGTACTCGTACGCTCTTTCGCCTACGCCTTCCCTGTCGAACACGAGCGTTTCCGGCACGTCCCTGAGATGGAATACGACGGCAAGGGTTTCACCGGACAGAGCCGTGCTTACGCCGATCAGGTCAACGTGTGCCGGCAGTTCGTCAGATACTTCGTCGGCTATGGTCTGGAGCGGCTTGATCATCGCCTCGTCCGTGCTGCAAGGGGCTGGCACCAGCATCAGATTCATGGGAAGGTGACATTCCAGTTGGTCTTCGCCTCTCAGCGCGTCGGTCGTAACGAAGACGAGTCGCGATTCCGCAGTGATTCCAGGTATGTTTCCAATCAGGGTAACTGTGTCAGCCTCGGCGGAGGCAATATGGCTCGCTTCCTCGAAAGTCATAATCCTTGTGGGGCCAATTTCCCAAATGTCGGACTCAAGTCCGTTTGAGATTGGGGCTACATGGTTTTCCCTGCTTTCTAACAGGAAAGCAATATGATAAGCCGACAGCAGGTATTCGTAGCCTCCGCCAAAGCCGGTATTCCGGTCATTGTCGACATCGATCTGCACCTGCCACACTGTACTCCATCATGCCATTCTGAGCACCGGTTCTGTTGAAAGTCAGGGTCTCGGGAAGGTCTCGCAGATGGAATACCACGGTCAGCGATTCGCCCGAAAGGATGAGTCGATACCGGTGATGTCGATGTGGCCGTTGTCAGCGTCTACAGACTCGTCGGGTATGGTCAGACTCCATTCCTGCACATCCGAAACGTCGTCGGTCACGGAATCGCCCGGGGTAAAGGCTTCCACAGAACCACACTTAGGAGGCGCATCCTCCCAGAAAGCCGACGCGAGACATCCAACTGTATCGGACCCATACATATAGTCGTAGACCCCGAATGTAAGTCGCGATTGTGGCGTGATTCCATGAACGGCCCCGCTGAGAGTAATTGTGTTGGCTTCGGCAGACTGTTCCAGAGTGGCGCTACCGAAAAACAGGCCTCTGACGCCGCCATCTGATGACAGTTCCCAGCCGGCGGCCTCCGTTCCATTCTCGATGGACTGCGTGCTATTGTTTCCAACTTTGGACTGGCGAGGGACGTGGAAGGCCAGAAGCGCAAAGTCGGCCCCTTCAATGCCCGGTCTCTTGTCATTGTCCACGTCGACCGATACTTGCCATATATACTCCATCTGCCCTTCTGGCACGCCGGTTCGATTGAAAGTGAGCCTGTCCGGCAGATCCCGCAGATGGAATACGACGGTCAGATCACCGTCGCTCAGATAGGTATTGACTTCAGTTATGTCGATGTGCGGCGGCAACGAATGCGAGATTTCGTCAATCGCGGTTTGACCGGGCAGGAGGGCGCTCGGGCCGGATTCGCAGCCGCCGAGGGTCACACGCTCGCCGAAGGCAGGAAAGCATCCTACCTGATCGGAACCACCCAGTGCATCAGTGCTCTTGAACGCGAGTCTCGCTTCAGGCTTGAGGCTTGGTACGCCGCCGTGAAGGGTTATCGTGTCCGCTTCGGGAGACAGTTCAACTTTGGCATTCAGGACGGGGGTGCGGGCCGTCCACGCCCAGCGCCAAGTGCTTGCCTTCAATTCGCCCTCGATTGCAACAGGCTGATTGCCGCCCTCTGTCTGCCTCGGACACAGTATGATAGGCGGACAGGAGGTATTCGAATCCTCCCATAAAGCCGGTTCCCGGGTCGCCGTCCAGGTCCAACCACACTTCCCAACTGTACTCGATCGAGCCTGGCTGCAGCGCCTGGTCTATTGAATGTCAGGGTCTGCGGAAGGTCTCTCAGGTGGAAGACGGCTGTCAGTATCTTCCCCCCTGAAATCGAGGTGCTGACTTTGGCAATGTCCGTATGGGCGGCCAGTTCGTCGGAGAGGTCGTCGGTTACAGTAACACCCGGCGTAATTGGCTTGGCAGAATCACAGCCGCTGGGCGCACTGTCCGCAGTCGAGCCCTGCTGGGCAAGCGCGCTTTCCGGCACCAGGGCCACCAGCAATAAGAGTAGAAAAATGGGGGTAAAGATTGTGTTCTTCACTGACCGACCTCCCGAGTATTGGATGGGTCAAAATCACGGATGATGCGGTCAAGAAGAACAGAATGTGTATAGGGTCTTCCTTGACCACCTATAGTCTTGTTCGATTTGCTGGATCAGTTGTTCAAGTTCGGCTACTTTAGTATGTCCCAAATGAGATCAAGAGCCTTCGAATACCCGGCGCTGTCCTGTTCATAGTTTCGCTCCCTAGCGAACCAGAAGTGGACAAAGAACGTGACTGTTTACTTCTACGGAACAGTCTACGCGCATCCCGCAGCGTCTGTCTCGCTCAAATGTATCGCTTTCGGGACTTCGAACTCCCGAAACTGGTACACTGTCTGAAATGCCCTCTGGTTATTGGCGCGGCGCGTTAAATGACCAAAATCGTAGGGCACGTCCCCAAATGAGGGTGAGTTTCTGACTACCTCTGGGCAACAACACTGAACTGCACAACCTGCTGGCCTGTCACCCCCAAATCTGGACCTCACCCCGAATGCTGGCAGAGAGGGCGAGACGCCCGCGATCCCAGGATGCAACCTGTGCGAGAAATCTTGGTCTCAAACTGAATTTATATAAGAAGCGGGAAACGACTGATCTTCGCGGCCCTAATTCGCGTCCAGGATCTCCGCGACGGGCAGAGCAAGTTCAGGCAAAAGGGAAGATGCAACGACATCGCCGCGTCCGAAGAGATCGCTTTCGGAGTAGACGTCGCCGGTCAGAGACAGAACCGTGACGGTTTCCTGTTCGGGATCCACAATCCAGTACTCCTGGATGCCCGCCCGCGCATACTCGATCCGTTTCGTCTCCAGGTCTCGCTCGCGGTCTTCAAGGCTTTGGCTCACGATTTCAATTGCGAGGTCAGCCCCATCCCAGAAGTTCTCTTGACGCAGGTTGCTGTTGCGATCGCGCAGAAAGACAATATCCGGCTCACGGTACTTCTGCTCCCACAGGCGCAACCGCATACCGGACGGTCGCACAACACCACCGATCTGCCTCGCATGCACTGTAAGAGTGACGATGAAGTACACAATGATGCCCTGGTGCCGATCGGTCGGCGCATCATGTATCTCTACAAAGCCGCTGTCGAATTCGACGCGCCGGTTGGTATCCAGCGCCAGGTATTCCTGCTCACTCCAGGCGCCCTGATTTGAAAAGAGGGTTGCGATTTCTGAACTGTTCATGGGGAGTGGGTCCAGGGTATGCCGAAGGCTTTTGCAACTCTATCTGCCGGGCACCCGCAAAACCTGAGCAGCGGCAACTGTACTGGCAAGATTATAGCACAATGGACCGAGGGTTCTACGCCTACAGCTTCTTCACCAAATCCGCGGCGGCGCTGTAAGGATCGATCTGCCTGCCCTGCATCTTTTCCACCAGATTCCGGCGCAGCTCCGGGGACAACGCCCGTTCCATCCGCGCCAACAGTTCGGCCTGAACAAGCGTCTGCAGCATGTGGTCAAGTCGCTTTCTCTCCCCCGCCGCCAGTGCACCGCTCTCGCCCAGCCATGCCCGGTGCCCCTCAAGCGCATCCCGCAGTTGGCCGACGCCGCCCCCGCTGATCGCGACCGTCTTCAGGACCGGGATCGACCATCCGCCCGCCGCCTCAGTTTCGGAAGCAGCCGCGCCCATCTCCAAGCGTTGTCCGTGATGGAGAATGGTCTGAGCCGAAGCGCCGCCCGTCTCCAACATCATCTCCAGCGCCGCGACCGTGCGCGCCGCGCCCTTGCGGTCCGCCTTGTTGACCGCGAAAATATCGGCGATCTCCAGCAGCCCCGCCTTAATCGCCTGCACCTCGTCGCCCATACCCGGCGCCTCCACCACCACAACCGTATCGGCAACGCTGGCGATCTCGACTTCCGCCTGGCCCGCGCCCACCGTTTCGACAAGAATGCGGTCAAATCCTGCTGCATCCAGCAGCAGCAGCGCGGCCGCGCTTGCTTTCGCGAGACCGCCTATCCCCCGGCGGGTCGCCATCGAGCGGATGAAAACACCGGCGTCACCGCTGTGCCCCGTCATGCGCACGCGATCCCCCAGCAGCGCGCCGCCGCTGAAGGGACTGGTCGGGTCCACCGCCAGCACGCCGACGGTCAGCCCGCTCGCGCGGTAGCTCTCGACCAGCGCCGAGACCAGCGTCGATTTGCCCGTGCCCGGCGCGCCGGTGATGCCGACCAGGTGCGCCTTGCCCGTGTGCGCGAAGACGGCCTGCACGATGCGGGCTGCGTCCTCCGCGTCGTCCTCCACGCGGCTGATGGCGCGCGCAAGCGCGAGCCGGTCCCCCTTGAGGAGGCTATCGATCAGTTGCTGTGTGGGAATCGGTTTGGGCATTGGCAACACCAGTTGCCAGTTTCCAGTGGTTCGCGGCGAGTGGATAGTTCAGGCGCTAACCACTGGTCGAAGGCGTTTGCGTCCCCAGTCGGTGGGTGCCCGCAAAGCCAGAGCCGCTATCCACTGGCCACGGCAGTTCGGATGAAAGCGATGATCTCGGCCGAGGACGTGCCCGGCCCAAAGACCGCGTGAACGCCGGCGGCTTTCAGTTGGGCGGCATCCTCGTCAGGAATAATGCCGCCCAAAAGCACCAACACATCTTCCTGACCCTGGGCATGGAGCAGTTCGACCACCTTGGGGCAGAGCGTCATATGCGCGCCGCTGAGGATCGACAGACCGACGACATCCACATCCTCCTGCAAGGCGGCCTCGGCGATCATCTGGGGCGTCTGGCGTATGCCCGTGTAGATCACCTCGAATCCGGCATCGCGCAGCGCCCTGGCGATCACCTTGGCGCCGCGGTCGTGGCCGTCCAGCCCCGGCTTGGCGATCAGAACCCGTATCTGACTATGCTTCATCGAAACTCCATGCCGAAGGCTCTTGCGATTCCAGCTTGTGGGCCACTGGAAAAAGCCCGAGCGATTATAGTTAATCCCGTCAGAGCTATGTTAAAATACTCGCCACGCATCGCCAAAACCGTTGTCAGTGACCCCTGTGGATAGTGAATCGTGATCTGTGGTCAGGAACTGCTCTAGCCACTGCAGTTTCGGAGGCTGTATGCTTTACCCGAGAACCGAACGCCAGCAGCGCTTTGTCGACGTTGCCTGCAGCTTGATCCCCGCGCTGCGCGAGCGGGCTGCCCAACATGACCGCGACGGAACCTTTCCGCACGAAAATTTCGCCGACATCCGGCGGGTCGGGCTGCCCGCCCTGGTGGTCCCGCAGGAGTTCGGCGGCTGGGGCGCCAATCTGCTCGAATCGACCTTGACGATGGAGACGCTGGCGCAGGGAGACGGCAGCACCGCGCTCAGCTTTGTCATGCACGTGCAGGTGGTAGGGGGCGCTGCCGAAACTGATGCAGACGCCGCCTCCGAACAGGGACGCGGCGGCGGCTGGCCCCAACCTCTCTTCGCCCAGGTCTGCCGCGATGCCGTCGAACGCGGCGCGC
Organism: Geodia barretti; assembly: GCA_030341885.1. Classification (NCBI taxonomy): domain Eukaryota; kingdom Metazoa; phylum Porifera; class Demospongiae; order Tetractinellida; family Geodiidae; genus Geodia; species Geodia barretti. The sequence goes on from CASHTH010000340.1 coordinate 20,095, forward strand.
TGATCAACTCCGTCGCCACCGAGCCGAATCTGGGCAGCCCCAGTCGCGGCGGCCTGCCGGAAACCACCGCCGAACCGGCCCGGGAAAATGGTACGACCGCATGGCTCATCAACGGGCTCAAGACCTTTGCCAGCCTCAGTCCGGAAATGGACTATTTCATCATTCCCGCTGCTCTGCAGGACGGCAGCGGCCACGTCGCCCGCTTCGTCATCCCGGCCGGCCCCCACTTTGAGATTATCGAAACCTGGGACTCTTTCGGTATGCGCGCCACCGGCAGCCACGATCTGAAGATCGTCAACGCCCGCGTGACGAAGGAACAGATGATCGGGCGCGGCGCGCCCAGCCCCCGCACAACCGGCAAGGTTCCGGCAAATGCCTGGTTTATCTGCACGGTCGGCGCCGTCTATCTCGGCGTAGCCCAAGCGGCCCTCGATTTTGCCGCCGACTTCGCCCTGACACGCGTGCCCACCGCCCTCGGCAAACCGATCGCCGAACTGGAGAGCATCCAGCGTCGTCTCGGCCAAGCCGAACTGCTGCTGCTCCAGGCCAGAGCGCTCCTCTACAACACGGCCAGGGACTGGGATCAACTCGGCGCGCGGGATGAGCTCGCCCCTGCTGTGATCGCCACCAAGTTTACCGTCACCAATAACGCAATCGAGGCAGTTGATCACGCCGTGCGCGTGGTGGGCGGGGCAGCTATGGCCCGCAGCCTGCCATTGGAACGCTACCTGCGCGACGTTCGTCCCGGTCTCTTCCACCCGTTGAACGATGACCAGGCGCTCACCATTTTCGGAAAAAACGCGCTGAAGCGGAGAACGGCAGTAATCGGTGGCCAGTGATCTGCGGCCAGCATCCAGCACAAGCCACTGATGAACTGTTGATTTCTTGTACCGGCGCGGCAATGGAAGACTCTTGCGCCAAAAAAGACCCAAGCGAAAAGGGCCTGACATGAGCGCAGAGTTGGACCCCCGACCGACTCGAAGCCCGGGAAAGGAAGACCTTCCCCAGGCCACACGCGACGCCTCTGCAGCAACGGCTTTGCGACATATGGGCCTCGGATTTTTGCTCGGATTCCTGCTGTGCGCGATTCTTGCAGGGGTTCTGATGTGGTTTCTGCGTCGACCGTCCCCGCCCCCGATCGTGCTGCACCCACCACCCACCGCGGCGCCTACGCCGACTCCACTGCCCACCGCGACACCGGGCCCACTCTTCGTTTTCGTCAGTGGCGGCGTGCAAAATCCCGGTTTGGTTGAACTGCCGGCGGGCGCCCGCGTCGGAGATGCACTGGCCAAGGCAGGGGGTCTGCTGGCCGGTGCCGACCCGGCGTTGGTGAATCAGGCGGAGATCGTTTTCGACGGCGCGCAGATTCATGTGCCCTTGCCGCAACCGCAGACCGGCGCAGACGCGTCATCGGCTTTGCCGGCTGCAAATCAGCCCTCACCCGGCGTATCGGGCGAGGTTCTGCCAAACGCCGCGGCCTCCTCAGGTCACACCAATGCGCCGGCCGGCGGACTGGTCAACATCAACACCGCCTCAGCCGAGGAACTCACAGCCCTACCCGGCATCGGCCCCAGCAAAGCTGCCGCCATCATCGTCGACCGCCCTTACAGTTCGGTCGACGATCTGCAGCGGGTCCCCGGTATCGGCGCCAGCACAGTCGAGACGCTCGCGCCCCTGGTCACAACAAAATAGTTTCCCGTCCCCGGCTTTCAGTGGTTCGCGCGTCCAGCTGCTAAAAACTGGTCTTCGCCATCTCCCACAGGATAGGCAGGGCGATGCTGGGGCGGAAGAGTGCCGCCGGTGGACTGATCAGATGGGCGACGTTGAAAGAATGTGAGGCAGACATCCGGTCGGTGGATGCGGTCCAGCACATGCTCGATATACCGGTGCATAAAGCGATCAATGAGAGTGGAGTCACCGGCTTTGCGGCCTGCCCAGCGGAAATCATCACTGGTGGCAAGTTGCCATGGTGTTTGCAGCATCTTCGCCAGCTTCTTCTGAAAGGCGCCATACCGACCTACCCGACCCGATGCACACCACTGGAGGGGCGCGCTCTCCATGGTTGCCCTTCTCGTGTTACGCCGTTTTCCGCTCCGTCCTAAGGAACGGGACGCTGTCGAGGATTTCTTTCTGTACGCTGTCGAGAGATTCTCTTCTGCCGATGAGACGCAGCTCACCGTCATGCCTTGGGCGTAGACCGGGTTGAACGCGCAAACTGAGTCTCCCAGCGCGATCAGGCCCTGCGGCCACCGTTTCAATCGTTCATAGTGGCGCCAGTGGTTCTCGGTGCGCCGGTAGCCCCCGATACTTGTGAGCGGTTCGGCTGCACTAATCGCTTCCGGTCCCAAACTGCGGCCAGGTCGATCATCCGCGGGCGAACTCGAGGCGGCCGTCGTCGGTCGGCGGTGATGTTCACCCGGTATAGCCGACAGGAGGTCCACGACCCACGCTGCATCACTCTGCGCTACGACCGTCTGAACGACGCGCGCCACGATATCGGGAACGCTCGCGACAGCACACCATTTTCCATTTTCCATTTTGTTTTTTTTTGTTTTGTGGTGGTTTTTTTTGGGTTTTTTTTTTTTTTTTTTTTTGTTTGTGGTTTTTTTTGTGTTTTTGTGTCCTTTATTTTTCCGCCAGTCATACATCCGGTTCGAGTTTCGTTGTACGGCGCGCGGATGTCGATATTGGTTGGGTGGGTTTTGTTTTGGGTGTGTTTTTTTTTTCCCACGTCGGCGTTTACGGTCGATTCCTGCGGCGCGGCATATCCGAGTTCTTCCAGCCAGCCGGGCAGACGAGAAGAGCGCCCGCTGGCATCGACGACTAGATCGGCATGCAGCGTGACCGTTTCATTTTCTGCGATGCAGACCGCGCCGGTTACGCGGGCATCGTCCGAACCGCTTGCTTTGCCGCCGGTCACGCACAGACCCCTGTTCGCGGCTGGCGCTTAAATTTACCACACGGTGGCCGGTGCGGAACTGGATGTTGCCGCGGCGTCGAAGGCGCTCGCGCACCTTGTCTTCCAGCAGTGTGCGGCTCACGCTGAAACCGATCAGATTCGAATCGAAACGGGGCAACCAACTGCCGCCGGCCAGGGCAGCCGTATCTTTCAGCCAGTTGAGCGACGGCGTGCCGAGAGCCAGCAACTCCTCCTCCAGGCCGGGGAAACGTTGCCGCAGGATCTGCACGCCCCGCAACAGAAGCACATGCACATGGCGGGATTGGGGCACGCCCGGCCGGCCAGTGACCTGAGACCGGTTATCCGTGGCTGCTGTGTGACCGCTGGCCTGTGACGGGGGACTCCACTCTTCGTCCCGCTCGAGGACAGTGACTCGCTCGCAATGGCTGGCGAGCACGTTGGCGGCAAAAAGGCCCGCCATGCCGCCGCCAATCACAATCGCAGTTCTCAACTATCCCACCGATCGCCCTTTGAACTGAAATCGGCAGCGGTCACTGGTCTCTGCCGGATACTATCCCGGCCCGCACCAACTCCTCCAGAATCCGCTGCGCCAGTTCGTCCGCGCTGTGCCGATCCGTCTCCAGCACCATCTCCGGCTGGGGCGGTTCCTCATACGGGGCTGAGACACCGGTGAAGTTCGGGATTTCGCCGCGCGCGGCGCGCGTGTACAGCCCCTTGGGGTCCCGCTCCTTGCAGATCTCTACGTCGCACTTGACGTAGAGTTCCCAGAAGCTGCCCTCCGGAGCCAGCGCCCGCACCGCCTCCCGATCCGCCGTATAGGGCGAGATAAATGTGCATAGCACGATATTGCCATGCTCAAACGCCAGTCTGGCCACCTCCGCCACCCGGCGAATATTCTCCGTGCGCGCCTCCGCACCAAAGCCCAGATCGCTGTTCAGACCATGACGCACATTGTCCCCGTCCAGCGAGAAGGTACGCACGCCCAACCCGAACAACCTCTGTTCCAGAGCCTTCGCCACCGTCGATTTGCCCGAACCGGGACAGCCCCGTGAACCAGAGCACCGCCGCCCCATGCCCGTTCAACTCCTCCCGCATTGGCCGCGTGACCGAGACCGGTTCCCAAACGACATTGGAGGAGCGGGACGTGCGGAGCGAGGGCGTTTCTCTCTCTTCTCGCTTCTGCACCAGCTCGCTCACCCGCCGCGCCCGGTCCCGGATTATGCCGGCCGCAACCGTGTTGTTGGTGTGGGGGTCGATGAGAATGAAGCTGCCTGTGGCGCGGTTGATCTGATACGAATCGAAGAAAAGAGGCTCCGTGGTCACAATCTGCCCGCGGCCGATCTCATTCAAATGCAAAGTTTGCGCATCCTCCCGGTGCATCGTGTCCACGTCAATGCGATAGTTCAACTCCTGGACGGAGGCGCGCACCCGCCGCGTCGAATGCTGCAACCAGTACCATTGGCCGCTGAAGTTATTGGCCACCTGCCCCTGGATTTTCAGCGGCTCTTCGCTCATCCAGCACAGCGTCGCATCGATCTGGTTGGACGAGTGGGGCAGGTTGCGCACCCGCACCAGCATGTCCCCCCGGCTGATGTCGATCTCATCCTCGAGTGTGATCACCACTGCATCGCCGTTAACGGCCCGCTCGAAGCTTTCTTCGCCGTGGTGGATGCCGGCCACGCGGCTGCGGATACCGGCCGGCAGCGCCACCACCTCCTCACCCACCGCGATGCGGCCGGAGACGATCTTGCCGGCGAAACCGCGAAAGTCATGGTCACTGGCACTGTTCGCTCTGATCACATATTGGATCGGCAAACGAAAGTCCACGTTGTTGTGGCCGGCGCCAATGTTGACCGTTTCCAGATGGTGCAGCAGCGTTGCCCCGTGGTACCAGGGCATCCTGTCGCTCTGGCTGACTATGTTATCGCCGTGCAGCGCGGAGATAGGAATATACACGACGTCGCGCACATTGAGCTTGGCCGCGAAGGCGCGGTACTCGGCGACGATCTCCTGGTATCTCGCCTCGCTGTATCCGACCAGATCCATCTTGTTGACGGCGACAACGATATGGGGGATCTGTATAGAGAGGCGATGAAACTGTGCCGCTTCGACTGGGTGAGGACGCCTTTGCGGGCGTCAACCAGAATGATCGCCAGCTCCGCGGTGGAGGCGCCGGTCACCATGTTGCGGGTGTATTGGATGTGCCCGGGCGTGTCCGCGATGATGAACTTGCGTTTGGGCGTCGCGGTGTAGCGGTAAGCAACGTCGATGGTGATGCCCTGCTCCCGCTCCGCCCGCAGCCCGTCGGTCAGCAGCGCCAGGTCGACCGATGGCGCGCCGCGCGCCGCGCTCGCCTGCTCGACCGCTTCCAGTTGGTCTTCGAATATCGCTTTCGAATCGTACAACAACCGCCCGATCAAGGTCGATTTGCCGTCGTCGACACTGCCGGCGGTGGAGAAGCGTAGTAGGTCCATAACTGACCCCGGTGGTTTGTAGTCAGCGGCCGGTAGCCAGTGAACAGTAACCACTCCAGCCACTGTTCACTAATTGCCATCCACCGCAGTTAGAAGTAGCCTTGCCGCTTTCTGTCTTCCATCGCGGCCTCGCTGCGGCGGTCGTCGGCCCGGTCGCCCCGTTCTGTGATGCGGGCGGTGGCGACCTCCTCAATGATCTCCGTCAGATCGCTCGCAGACGAGCGGAACGCGCCCGTGCAGGTCGTGTCGCCGATTGTGCGGAAGCGCACCCTCTCACGACTCACCGTTTCTCCCCGCCGTGGTCGGACGTAGGCCCCGACCGCCAACAGGATCCCATCCCGATTCACAACCTCCCGTTCGTGGGCGAAATAGAGGCTGGGCAGGTCGATCTCCTGCTCGGCGATGTACTGCCAGATATCAAGCTCGGTCCAGTTGCTGATGGGGAAGACGCGGAAGTGTTCGTCGTTGTGTTTACGGCCGTTGAAAAGGTTCCACAGTTCGGGCCGTTGGTTTTTGGGATTCCACTGGCCAAAGGCGTCGCGGTGAGAGAAGAAGCGCTCCTTCGCACGCGCCTTTTCTTCATCGCGGCGCGCGCCGCCCACGGCCGCGTCGATGCGCAACTCCGTCAGCGCATCCAGTAGGGTGACGGTCTGCAACCTGTTACGGCTGGGATCGCCGTCCGGTTCCTCCTGCACGCGCCCGGCGTCGATCGAATCCTGCACGGAACGCACCAGCAGGCGAACCCCCAGCCTTTTCATGAGTTTGTCGCGAAAGGCCAACGTTTCGGGAAAGTTGTGGCCGGTGTCGATGTGCAGCAGCGGAAAGGGAATCCGCCCCGGCGCAAAGGCCTTGCGCGCCAGATGCGCGCACACGATCGAATCTTTGCCGCCGGAAAAGAGCAGACAGGGCCGCTCGAACTGCGCCGCAACCTCCCGCAGCACATAGATCGCCTCCGACTCAAGTAGACGCAGGTGCCCGGTCAGAGGGTGGGCGGTCGGACCTGCGCGCTCCCGTGCCCGCGGGTCGGGGAACCGTCTGAGCCTTGCCCCCCATCCCCGGCGCGGTTGGAGCGTCCGGCTGCCTCAGACGCCTTTGCTGCTTCAACACCTGCTGCCAGGGTCGTGTCGTCCATACCGTCCTCTCACCTTTAGAGCTTCGCGGTCGATGAGTGTGCGCCGTCCACTGTCCACGCACCACCGGCAACTGGGGTGGCCACTGCCCTTCCAAAGTCTCCATAGTACGATGCAACTACGCTTTCAGGCAAACTTGACTACACCAGGCGAGAACAACGCGAACCCGCCGAACCGGCCCGCCAGCTTGGTACTCTTCTGTTCTCACCGTTACAATAAGAAGCCTCATACTTTCGAGACGAATTCACTCGATTGCCTTGATTTACTGCAAGGTCATCACGGCAATCTTATGGGCGCTCACATAACCAGGTGGAAGCCCATGGAACCAACTGCCCAGGCCCACAGTTATAATTACAGTCGGATATTCCTCAAGGAGGACTCATGAATTTGCAAGTCAGACGTATGCGCCGTAGCAAAGAAGGGAGCGACAAGGCTAGAGAAAGGAGCAGCCTGCGCCCTGGCCTCCTCGCCTTCCTCGTTGTCGCCCTTCTGCTTGTCGCCGGCTGCACAACCGATGCCGATGGCAACATAGTCGGCCGGCCGTCGCCCCCGCCCCTGCCGGCGACACACAACCGGCGATGCACAGAGGCGTTCCTGTCGGCTTTACCGCTGAGGGATATCCCTACCGCGGCGACCCCAATGCCGCCATCACCATCTACGAATACAGCGACTACGAATGCCCCTTCTGCGCCCGCCATGTGATCCAGACCGAACCGGCGCTCCTGGCTGGGTTCGCCGAAATCGGCACCGTGAAATTCGTCTTCCGCGATATGCCCCTCTCCTCTCTACACGCCAATGCTCTGGCCGCGTCCATTGCCGCCAACTGTGTGGCAGAGCAGGATATCGTTCTCTTCTGGCAGATGCACGATATGATCTTCCGCACCCAGAAAGAGTGGGCGCCACTCGAAGAGGCTCTGTCCTACTTTGCCGGACTGGTGCAGGAATTGGGCGCCGACCCCACCCAATACGGATCCTGCATGGCCAATAACGAAAGCCAGCTGGCTAAGGTGAACGAGAGCCTGGCCGAAGCCCAATCCCTTGGCTTCACCGGCACGCCCAGCTTCCGCTTCGTCCGCGAAGAGACCGGCGAAACCTTTACCCTCACCGGCGCCCAGCCATACGACACTTTCGCCGGCTGGATCGACACGATCGCGTCCGGCGGCTCGCCCCTGGGCGCGGCCCATGCCCAGGCCCAGCAACAGCAGCAGCAGCAGGGCGATGGACAGTTGCCCTTCTGGGCGACAGCCGAGGGCCTGGCGCCCGACCCGGACCGACCAGGCTTTACCTTGGCCGGTGACGTTTACAAGGGCAGTAGCGACGCCCCGATCGTAGTCGTTGAATTTAGCGACTTCCAATGCCCCTACTGCAGTCGTCACGCCTTGACAACGCAACCAGTTCTGGATGAAGAGTTTGTCGGGCAGGGTGAGGTGATGTGGGTATTCAAGCATTTCCCCATTGAGAATATCCATCCCTTTGCCTTTACCGCTTCGGTCGCAGCCGAGTGCGCGGCCGAGCAGGAGGCGTTCTGGCAGTTCCATCATCGCCTGTTCGTCGAAATGGCAGCGTGGTCCCGCCCCAATAACAGCAGCTATTTTATGGAGTTGGCAGCTGAATTCGAGTTGGATACGGAGGCCTTTGCAACTTGTCTGACAGGAGACGTGACCGCGCAGGCCGTGCAGGGTGATATGCAGGACGGCGCGCCCTTTGTTCGCGGCACACCTACCTTTGTCGTCCTTGCCGGCGGCGAGGGGCGGTTGATCCCCGGCGCCTTGCCCGCCGACCAGTTCGTGGCTGCACTCGCAGAGATGCTCGCCGAGCTTTCAGCGGAGGGCACAGACAGCCAGTAACGCCTGTGGTTCGTGAATGGCGGATCGCAACACCACGTGCCACTTGGGTCTGTATTTCATTGGCAGATCGTAGGCAAATCGCCCAAAAGCCAGGCGGCAGTTTCTGATCGTCAATTCGTACATTTCAGTAACTGCCTCGCATCCGGGCGTGTATCGAAAACTGGAAATCAGGAGTTGGAAAACCCTGTTGGGACAGGCGGTCCGCCCAGATCTCCAGTGTAACTGCCCTGAAGTTCATCAGACGCGCGGGGCCGATTCGGGGACATATTGCCCGTTGCCAGGTATCCGGAAAACGGCGCCGGCGACGGGCATCCGACCTGAACATGGCTCTTGTATTACCAATCTGCGCTGTGTTACAATTTTCAAAGATATAAGTGGAGCCGATGCGCGCGCATTTCGCTCACTGCAAAGTCTATCCCGCCCATCCGCTGCCCGTCACGGGATCGGAACGTTCGGCGGGATCGGCCTGTGGGGGACAGCACCTCTGCTGCCAAAGCAGGGGAACGCGGAGCCGATGCGCGCGTTTGTTGCTCTATTTTATCGGGTAAGTTCAGTGATTCGTGGTCGGTTGCTAGCCGCTGTGCAGTAGCCACAGGTGTCAGGAGCGCCATCTGCCCGGAATCGTTTTTCAGCGGCCTCTGCTCGTCCCCCGCCCCTCGCGGGATTGGGACCGGCGGCTTTGGGCCGTGTTTGCTTGTCTGCTATGTGGGTTTCTCTTCCTGTGGATAACAGGCCGTGTCGCCGCGCCGGCACACGCCGAAGCCCGAGCCGTGCCCCCACGTCAGTCCGCGACCGGGGCCGCTCCCATTGACGTAATCGTCATTCTCGATGACTCCGGCAGCATGGCCACCTGTTGGCCCTGGCCGCAAGGAAAACCGCCCTCCGACCCCCCCTGCGAAGGCTTCAGCTTCAACGCCCCCAGCGACCCCAACGAACTGCGTTATAGCGCGGCCCGTCTGTTGGTCCACCTGGCCGACCCCGCCGACCGCATCGCCGTTCTGCGTTTCGACAGTACCGCGGAGGGCGTCGGCGCCATGAGCTTGTTGCAGGAGGTCGGCAGCGCCGAAAACCGCCGCCGGTTGGCTGCATCGCTCCAAGCCCCAGAGGATTACGCGCTGCGCGGCTACACACGCATGGATCTGGGGCTGAAAGAGGCGCTGCGGCTGTTCGAGGTTCACGGCGATCCCAACCGCAGCCAGTACGTGCTGCTGCTGACAGACGGCGAGCCGACCGCCCCCTTACAGGTTACCGGCCAGCGCCAGACCATCACCAACTTGCTGGCGCAGATGAGGACGCGGGCGCACTGCTCTACCCGGTGATCCTCTGCAATTCCGATGCGGGCTGCGCGGGTGATTTTCTCAAAACCAGTTCGCCTCTGGCGCGGGAGGCCAAGAGTTCGCAGGATCTCCTGCTTATCTTCAGCGAACTTTTCGCCGAGATGAAGTCGGACCGATCGCTCGTCACCCACCGCAACGTGCACGGCAACCTGACCATCTCGATCCGCAAGGCGCATGGCGCGGGCAGCATCGCCTTCGTCAGCCCGCGATCGGCGATCACGGCGGTGGAGCGGGACGGCGCGCCGATGCTGACACAGAGCCTGCTCGCCGACGGCAATATCGACCTGAACGTTGCTGTCGCCCCGCTGGCGGCCGGCGAATGGGTGGCAAAAACGACCGACCTGAGCAGTTTTGCCGTCGTCCAGGCGGACAGCTATCCCGAACTGCTCTTTCCGCCTCCCAGCGTACAGGGCAATCCGGCCGCAACGCGCTACTATCCTACCGGCAAATCGCCTTCGTCATCGTTGCCGGCGCCGGCCCCGCCGCGGACGAGCCCCTGATGCTCAATGGCAATATACCGATCCCCGTCCTGGGTCAGGACCCTGTCAGCGGCAGAACGGTCGCCGCCCACCAGCTTGCTGGCGGCGCCGATGAGGTGACGATTCAATTGGGAGAGGATAGAGAGCCGTTGCAACTGCGGCGCACTTTCCGGCTTCAGGCCTCGGAGGAGTTGCCCGAGCGCAGGTCTTCTCTCCCTCCGCCAACAATCCCGGAATTCTGCAAGACGGCAGCCTCCAACTGCAGGTGGGTTTTGGCCCCGGCGTTCAGTTGCAGGATATGCAAGCCGCCGTATACGTCACCGATCTCACCGTCGGCCAGATTGTCTACCGGAAGAGGATCAACTGCAGCGAACAGATCTGCTCCGACGACGGCTTTATGCCGCAGGACGGACGTGACTACGAGGCACTCTTCCTGTTGACGGCGGCCATCGATGGCGTCCGTTTCGGAGACTATGCCCGCACGCTCTTGGAAGTGGAGCCGGCGATCTATGTACGGGGTCTGCCGGCCGATATCGATTTGGCGAAGATGCCGCCTGAGGGATGGTCGCTTACGGTCCAGGCGAGTACGGTCGAAGAGATCGGAACTCTGGAAGCGTCGCTGGTTTTGCGCCGCTCCGATACAAGCGAAATCGTGCGCGAGGCATCTGTGAGCCTTTCGGTAGAAGTGCCCGAAAACGGTATCCAGTCCGCACTCCTGCACGTGGACGGCCTCGATCTGCTGCGCCCCGGCGAATACGAAGGCCAACTGAACCTGTCGGCTCTCAGCCCGGCCGGCTTGCCAATGGAGGTTCAGGTTCGCCCCGGGTCTTCGCTGCCTGTGATACTGGATATTCCCCCTCCCATCGCAGCTCAGTGCATCCAGTGGCAGGGCCTGACTTCGCGGAGCGGTTGCTTTATTCGATACGAGTCACCGAATTTCCGGCTGGACGAGGAGATCCTGCTGCCGGTCGCCTATAACGGCGACACCCCCTTTCGGCTGACGGTTGAACTGACCGAAAGCAGTTGCAGCGGCCTCACCGCCACCGCCGGTGATCTGCAACCCTCGAACAGCGAGCTCTTCACAGTGCCAATAAACGTTGCCGACTCCACTGGTTCAGACAGTTTGCAGCAACCTGTCACATTGGCGTCTGCTGCCGGTACGTAGCTGGCTGAGGCGAGGGCCATGTGTCCGCCGGCAGCTGCCACGGTCTCCTCAATTTGGCTGGGCCAAGCAGGACTACTTATTCGTGTCCTTGTCCGCGCGGCCGCACCTCTGTCCGCGCGGGTCCGGTGCAGTAACTCGGCGACACGTGCCGTTTCCGTCTTCAGTTCTGCGGTGATGTGGAGTGGAGTGTCGCCGGCGCGCTCGGTTTCGGCAATCTTGGGCGGGCCGGCGAAAAAACAACGGAAACGCTCCTCCTCCGTTTCGACGGCAAGACGCCTTTTGTAGTCGAAGTAGTCGGAATCGCCGCATCGGGAGAGACCGGTACAGGCGTCATGACTCTGGATGAACTCTATCTTGAAGCCCCGCCGGTGGAGATCACCGACTCGCCCGATAAGGAAGGATTTTTCGAGGTCCCCATCACCCTCATTGCCCGCAAAGCCCTGCCAAAAGATGCCTTGCGCGGCTCCTTCTATAGCGGAGAGCTGCTGTTGAGCATTGCCGGCCTGGCCAATGAGACACGATCGGTCGATATCAGCTTTCGCAGCCCAACCCTCTATCAGCGCTACGTAGAATGGTGGCTGCGTCCGTTTTACACCTTCCCGCTGGTTTTCTGTAGCGGACCGCTGCTGCTGTTGGTCTTGCTCATCGTGGTGGCGCGTGCCCGCAGTCGCGGGTACAATATGGATGACGACGAAGATCCGAGAGTGACCCTGCCTGGGGCAGGACTCCCCGCTGACGCCTGGGTACGCTGCCGCTTCCGGGAGTTCGGACAGTTGGCAAAGTGCGAACACGCCGGACGCCGCATTTGTTACGTCGAATGTGGCCGGGGGCCCAGCGCACGCGTCTTACCCGCCGCCCTTCGCAGGATCGGAACGTGCGGCGGGTTCGCCAGGCTATTCGCCTGCTTTTGAGAATATCGCTGACACCTCGCCTGAGCGCCTTGCCGGCTCCAGCAGTTCGAACAGTTGGCAAAATGCCAATGCGGGAACTCAAGAGTCCGCTTGGGACTCAGCTTGGGACCAAGGAAGCTGGGGGGCGGAACCGTCTGCGGCCGCAGGGTCCGGCGGCTTCGGCCGCACAGAGCCGCCCGATGACAACTGGGGCTGGTCGTCGCCGACTCCATCCGACGGGGCATTTAGCGACGATCAGAACAGTTCACCCGCCGGCGCAGGTTCGGCCGACCCTTGGGGCAGCCCACGAGACAGTTTCTAGTGCTTGGTTTTCTGTCGACCTTTGCCTGAGCACGTTGCCGATTCCAGGTAGTCGGATACTTGGCGGCAATCTGATAACTTGGCAATGAGCGCAAACGTGCGCAGTCACGGCAAACCAAGAACTTACCATTGAGAACTTCAGAAGGAAGCCGGATATGGACCAGAACGGGGCACCGTTTCTTAGTGAAAAGCCGACAATTTATCCGACCCTCGTGGTCGGCGTAGGCGGTATGGGTACCAATACTGTGCGGGCGGTCAAACGACGCCTGCGCAAAGCGTGGGGCGGCGAAACTTTGCCGGCGATGATCCAACTGCTGGCGCTGGACACCGAACCGCTGATCAACCGGCTCGATCAGGAGCCGCTCTACGCCGATGAATCGGCCTATATGGGCAAGTTCGACGCGACGCGTCTCGTGGACAACCTCGAAAATCATCCCGAAATCGCCCGCTGGTGGAACTACCCGTCGATCCCGCTGGGCTATATCCACAACGGCGCCAAACAGCTGCGGCCTATTGGGCGGCTATCCTTCTTCCGCAACTACGTCACCTTCAAAAGGCTGCTGGAGACGAAATACGCGGCCCTGGACAAAATCCGCGATCTGGAAATGGCGCAGAATCGCCGCTTTCCCGTAATGAGCAACTATCAGCTCGTCTATATCGTCAGCAGCCTGTGCGGCGGCACCGGCGCCGGCATGTTTATGGACGTGGCGCACCGCGTGCGGGCGCTTGTGCGCAGCAATGCCCGCGTCGTCGGCATCTTCTTCCTGCCGGACGTGCTCGAAGAGGAGATCAACAGTGACCTGCAGCGCAGACGCATCAAAAGCCAACGCCTACGCCGCGCTCAAAGAGTTGAACTACTTCCAGGAAACGCAGCAGTTCCAAGAACTCTACCCCAGCGAACAGCGGGCGCTGCCTGACACACCTTATGCACCTTTCGACTTTATCTTTCTGGTCGGGCGCACCAACCGCGACGGCCGCAGCCTGGCTCGCAAAGCCGACGCCGAAAACCTGGCCGCACATCTGATCCAACTTACCGCCATCAGCCATCTGAGCAGCGAAATCCTCGGGCTGGAGGTGAACGTCGTGCGCGAACGCATGTCCGGCGACGTTGCCGCCGCCGAAGTGGTGAACGAACGCCGCACAGGGAAGCCTCCGAAGGGCAACTACCTCGTCTACAGCAGTTTTGCCGCCTCCGCGATCGTCGCGCCGGATGAGTCGCTGGTCAATTTCTGGCAGCAGGCATTTCTGGCCGACTGCATGAGGCGGTTTGCCGCCGGGCCCGAACTCAACGACCCGCGCCAGCCTATCTCCCCACAGGCCCGCCAGAAGGCTATTACCGCCTGGCAGGGGCTCCTGGCCAGGATGCGTTCCCGCTACCTCTCGCTGGACAACGACCGGCTGGAGGAACTGGCCGAGGAGGTCGAGGAACAACGCGGCGCATGGCTCGGCTTCAAGACCGCGGTCGACAACACCTTCCGCCAGGTAATCCTGGAGACGGGACTGCGCGGCGCGCTGACGCTGGCCGATCTGTTGGCGCCGCCGAATCCCTCCACCGCGCCGATGGAATCGCTGATCAAACAGAGACTCTTTCTGTTGGACAACCATCCGGTAATGGAGGAGGACCGCGCCCAACTGGCGCTCCTTGTTGGCCCAACAGGGCGGCGCGGCAGAACAGATCGGCCAGATTGCCGGCGGCTTGGGCGACCTGATGCTGGCGGCCTTCAACCCCCGCCAGGCCCGCGACCGCGCCCGTGACGTGCGGCAACGCAAGGCCCGCGCCCGCCTCCACCAGCGCCGCGACATGTTGGAGCGAATCCTCGTGGAGCGCCTCTTCGCCTACGGCACACAGGTGCGGGAGGTTTTTCGCACCCAAATAGACAATGCCGGCGGCGCGCTGGGCCAGGCCAATCAGGCTGCAAGACGGGCCGCGGAACGCATCGACCCCCGGATCCCCGACGGCACCGCCAGCACCAATACATACTATGAACTGGAGACCGGCGCAGTCGGGCGGGACTATCTGCAACACTTCTATCGCAACGCAGCCCAAGTCGTCTATCCCAGCGACTGGGAGGTCCTGCTCGGGCCCGTTGTTGACCGCATCTTGAACTTCAATCAGGCGGTCAGCGGCGAGGAACTGTTCGCGAATCTCACCAATGCCATCGCCACCGAAAGGGGGCTGTTGGGCAGGGTCCTGCAATGCGTCGACATCCGCCACATCATCGGTGTCCAACACGGCCAAGAGACACAGCTGTCGCGGCCTCTGCCCAACAACCGCGTCCAGCAGTGGCTGGATCGTCTGAACCCCTACATCCGCTGGGATTCGGACCGCTTCAGCTTCCACGACGCCAATCTGGAACATATCCGCCTGGCGGCCACACCGTCGACCCGCGAAGACGACGCCCAGTTGGCCATGGCCATGGTAGGCCGGGAGGACATAAAATGGATACCCACCGGCGACACCGGACGCATGGACGCCGTCTGGATCGTCCACGGCCTGCCGGTGACGCTGATCGACCGCCTCGACGAGTTTCGGGCACAGTATGAAAACAAGCGTGACTTCCCCGCCCGCGAAGAGTTTCATCTCCATCCCGCATGGGTCGATCTTCCCGAAATCACTGAAGAATCTTAGTTTTTCGTTGTCAGTTGCTCCTGCTTATGGTCGCAGGAAAGTGTACTTGCGCCGGCGCAGTGGGAAAATCTGTTGATAATCGCAAGGGATCTGCAATGTCTGATCCCATCGGAATCATCTGCTGAAGAGGCGAAAAAAGATCGGAAGATTGACGGCAGCCCTGGCGAATTCGTTACAGGAAACTTATTTAGCGCCTATCGCGACTTGGCAACTAAAAACTAGAAACTGAAAACTAGAAACTACCCATGATTCCCGGCGCAACCCGTAGCCGAGCCGCAATACTATGTTTTGGTGGATGGGGCTTGCAGACAATGCTCCATCTGGCCCCGCGCCTGCAAGCCGCGCAGGAACAGCGTATCGCCATCGGCGTCGACGGCCCGGACCTGACCCGCATCACCCGCTTTGCAGCGCTCCTGCCGTCCGATCAACCCGATCACCAGGACGAGCTCGCCCTCAATCTGTTCACCCTGCGTGACAACCGTCTGCCGCCCTTTTATCTGGAACGGCTGCTCAATGGCCTGATGCGCTCCCAACCCCCGCCGGCCGGTGATCAACTGTCAGGTGTCAGTGAATCGCCGTTGACCACGAACCACTGGCGACTGGCCTCGAGCCAGCGGCGGGCCAGCTTGTTGCTGGCGGCGGCCGGTGATACTCTCCTCCCGCTGCAATGGCAAGCGACGCCGTCTTCACCGTATCCGCCTGGGTCTGCAGCCGAAAAGCCTGGTCGCAGGGGACTTCCCTGGCCTTTCCGCAGATCAAACAAGGGCGCAGGCGACGGCAGGCCTGGCAACGCAGACTTCTCGCCTGCATCGCCAACAGCCCCGTTCGATCCACCCACGCGCAGGCATGCTTTCCGCGCCGCATTACAGGGCGGCGACAGTATTGCCCATCTGTTCGCCTCCAATATCATCGACCCCATCCGCGCCGACACCCATGTTCCCGGCGACCCCTTTGTACAGACGACTCTGTATGTGATTGCGCCCCTCTACGAACCGCTGACGTCGGCGTTGATCTGGCCAACCATCGCGCACCAACTCAACTATCTGGGCCAGCGCCACATCGCCCAAGTCGTCGGCATCTTCGCCGCCGGCAGCTATGCCACCGACAGCAGCCGCATAATCGAAGACGCCTCCTGCTACGCGGCTTTGGCCGAGTTGGAGGCGTTCACCGGTCTGCGCCGCGCCAACCTCAAACAGGTCATCTCTTCCGTCTGGAAAGGGTCCAAAGAGCAGAGCACTCTGCCGGAAGAGTGGCTTGGCCGTCCACTCTTTGACCGCATCTACCTGGTGGATCGGGAAAAGAGCAATCAAGGCCTGGCCCGCAACAGCTACGAACTCTCCGTCCTCGTTGGCAACACCCTCCAGTCGCTCATCGCTGCCGATGGGGCTGCCTATATTGATGAACAGGTCGGTATCGATCTGCGCAACGCCAGCGACCGCCCTTACAGCCTGCTGGGCGCAGCGGCAGACTATGTGCCGCTGGACTATATCTTCCGGGCCGCGCAGGAGCATGAGGGAAAACGGCTCGTGCGCGAGCAGGTCCTGTTCCAGCCTGGCAGCGCAGACGTCTCACCCGTACCGGGCGTTGCCGACAACTTCGAACCTTTGGCTTCGCTGCAGAAGTTGGGCGCAACCTCGCACCAGGTGTTGACCCGGCTCATCGAGCAGATTCCCGACCTGTTCGATGAGCTGAATCCCCAATCGATCCAGCAGCTTTCAGTCCATCCTAGCTATGTGCTGCCGGCAGCGACGGCGCGTAAGCTGCGCGGTCTCAATCCGGTCCGCTGGCAGGCCGCCTTCGACAAACAGCTCCAGGGCGTGCTGGCCCAGTTTGAAGAGGATATCGGCGCCGACGCACTGGACACGGCCTGGGGACTTGCCGACCTGCGCGAAGACGGTCTCCCCCACAACCCTACCGACAACCGCTTTCTGCCGACCATCTCGCGGCAGATGCGCGCCAACCTGCTCACTCTGCTCAGCGCCCAGCCGTCAGGACTTATACAGGCGCGGCGCCAGCTTCAACAGTGGCTGTTTGAATCGGAGCAGGAACGCCTTTGGCTGTTGCAGGCTGCAGAGGTTGGCACTCTTGATGACGGTCAAAGTGCCCTACCCCACCCTGCCGGAGCCAACCGCGTCGAACGTCAGTTGGCGCTGCGTCATTGGCGCACCGCTATCTGCGTACGCTCGCCGATCAGCCATCCCTGTTCGGTTCACTGGCGCGTGCCTTCGGTCTGCTGAGCGGCATCGTGCTGCTGACATTGCTCTACCTGTTCGGTTCCGGGCTGGTGGGCAATATGGCCGATATCGTCAACGGGGAAGCCAATCCCGCCGTTCTTATGCAGCTGATGACCGGCGCGTCTCTGGACGCAATCGTCAATTTCATCGGCAATGAAGCTAACGCCGCCACATTTATCGGACTGATGATCGGCGCGTTTCTGGGCGCAACCACCTCTTTTCGGCGGCGGGCGCAGCGCGTGCAGAAGCTGCGGCGCGAACGGGTCAATCTGGCCTCTTCTGAACTGACCGCCCGCTTGCAGGACAGCGTGTTGCGGGGGCTGGGACGCGCCCATGATCGTCTGGAACAGATGCTGAAGCAGATGGATCACGTTCTCGAACAGACCTGCGAGACATTGCAGGATTGGTCCGTCAGCGACAACATGCCGCCCTTCCCGCCGGAGGATGCGCTCACCTCCCATCTCTACCGGCCCCATCTCAATCCTGCCATGTGGGAACGCTGCCTGGCCTTCATGCGCGGCCGCCAGAACGTCGATGGCAGCAGCGACGCGGCCGGACAACGCCACCCCGCGGCGGGCGGCTACCGGGGAGAGGAAGGGCGCCTGCGCGAAATCTGGACATCGCCGCATCGACTGGAGCGGCTGGCGGCTTTGTTCACCGGCCAGGAGATGTCGTCCCGCCCTCTCGCAGATATCCTGTCCTCTTACGTTCGCGAGAGCGCGCAGGCTGCCGTCGGCGCGAGCCCGCCTGCCCTCCCCGATCACGCGCCGGACGGCGGCCGAGCCATCCACGATAACGAGACCGAAATGGCGCGCCTGGGTTTCGTGGGTGCGCTGGCGCAAGAGTACAATCTGGAACGTCTGCTCTGGCGGGACGCCTCTTCGCCAGACGGTTTTAACTCCCTCTATCCCGAGGGAGAGTTTGCGCCTGTGTCCACCGCGACCCTACGCTATCTGGAAAATATGTGGAATGCCGCCAAACCCTCCGCCAACTACGATGTATCGGACCGGATGGCCGCATATGGACTGCCGGTAGAGTTCGCCGCAGTCTCCGGCGACCCCGACAGCGACCTGACGGAGGACGTCATGCAGAGTTTACGCATCCCCCGTCTGTTGACGGGCAACCCCTTTCAGATCGCCTTTGTCCGCACGCTGCACGGTCTTGAGTTGAAAGATCTGGGAAGCATGACCCGCTATCTGGCAGAACTGGGCCGCATGGATGACGCCTCGCGCCAGCAGATTCTGCTCACGGATGCCATCCACGCAGAGATGTATAACCAGCAGGACACGGGCAACGCCCGCTCCGCCTGGTCATAATCGCTAACACTGCCGCTCGCAACGCCCAAACATCCTTGCAAGTTAAGAGCAAGGTCCGAAAACCAAAAAATTGGGGTGACTGCAGGTGTTTAATCCGTTACCGCTTCGCCGTATGCGCGCGTTGCCCCGGCCGCGTCCTCGTCGGGCTGCCCCAGCCGCGCCGGCGGGACGCCTTCAATGCCATCGGCAGCCAGCACCGGAAGCAGGGCGGCAATAGCGCATTCGACCATCGAATCGTCAGGGGCGCGGGTGGTTATGCGTTGGAGGAGCAGGCCAGGCGCAATCAGCAGCCGCATCAGTGGGTTGCCGGCATGATTGGCGCTGAAGCGGATAATCTCGTAGGCAATTGCGGCAACCAGGGGGATGAGCAGAAGGCGGGTGACAAAACGCAGGAGCAAGGCCAGCCAGGGGTATTCGATCCAGGCAAAGGTGAGAGGGGCGAAAAGCAGGATGCTGATTACGAGCACGTACAGCAGGAAGCTGGTGCCGCAGCGCACATGTTGCACGCTGTGCTTCTGCACGTTGGCTACGGTCAATCTTTCGCCGGCCTCGTAAGCGTTGATCGCTTTGTGTTCGGCGCCATGGTAGCCGAACACACGGCGGATATCGGGCAGTAAGCTGATCGCCCACAGATAGGCCACGAACAGAATCAGGCGGATGCCGCCTTCGGCTACGGCGTCGAGATAGGGGTTGTGCTCAAAAAAGCCGGCAAACCAGCGACTGGCCAAGGTGGGAAGCAAGAAAAAAACGGCCACTGCAAAGGCGAGACTCGCTGCAATCGTCGTCCACGCCACCGGGCCCGAAAACTCGACCTGCTCCTCAGCCTCATCCTCCTGCATCGACACTTCCGCGCTCCACATCAGCGCCCGCATGCCCAGCCCCAGTGCATCCCACAGCAGGGCCAGCCCGCGTACAAAGGGCCACTGCCCCCATTTGCGCGTATAGATCTTGGCCGTGAGCGGCTCCTCGTGGACGACGATCGTGCCCTGACTGTTACGCACGGCAATCGACATCGCCTTACGACCCCGCATCATCACGCCTTCAAGGACAGCCTGACCACCGTAGTATTGTTTACTCACAAATCATGCTCATATTGTGGAGTCGAAGGTTTTTGCAACCCCATCTGCCGGGCACCTGCAAAAGCTGAGCCGTAGCGAATTCACCACTGCACTTCAGTGTTGTTTCGAAGGTGGTGGTTGACCGCCGCTGCAATGGGAAAAACCGGTATTGCGGCATCAATCGACAAGTCGAGACTGCATAAAGCGAACGTGATTGTAGCACTGCTGTATTGGATGGAGCAAACCCCGGCCAATCCTGTTCGGTAAGCGTGACACCTGCAAGGCACCCGCAATATGATGGCGCCCCGGTCGTCTCGTCCGCACACGGCGCAAAAGACCGGCGGCCGTCAGAAACACGCAGCCCCTTTGGGATGCACGCCGGAAATCAGCCCAGGCAACAGAGATTCTTTGACAGCCTGAAATGCCTTACAGTATCATCATTTACATAACAGATGCGTCCGGGCCGGCCTGTTAGGAAGCGAAGTGCCCTTGTCTCGCTGCCCTTTCCAGTTCAGGCGGAACTCGCTCTTGGCATCTATGCGCCCGCATATCGCGAGTAGCGCATCCATCAGTTCCGCTCAATCGGAGCGGGAAGAATGAACTGTCTTGCGGATCGTTGGAGGCTGAACAATGCGACACATCCTATTACGATTTTCTCTTCTGCTGGTGGCGTCTCTTGTGTTGACGTCCTGCGGCTTGGCGCCGCCCGCGCCGGTAGACGAGCCGCGCCCGGCCGCTTCAGACGCTGATGCAGAGAAGATCATATACCTCGGCGCCGCTGTCAGCGAAACCGGCAGATTCTCCCGCGAAGGCAAAGACACCCGCCAGGGCTACCTCGTCTGGCTGGACTGGGTGAACAATGAATACGGCGGCATCAAAGTCGGCGACGAGCGCTACAAGGTAGAGATTGTAATGTACGACGATGAGGGCGACCCGGACACGGCCGCCCGCCTGGTGGAAAAGCTGATCAATGAGGACCGCGTCGACTTCCTCCTGGGCCCGTATAGCTCATTCCTGACCCAAAGCGCGAGTGCAATTGCCGAAAAGTACGGCAAAATTATGATCGAAGGCAACGGCTCCGCTGAAACGCTCTTTGAACGGGGTTTCCAGAACCTGTTCGCGGTGTTGACGCCCGCGGTCGACTATACCCGGACTGCCTTGCAGTTGCTGGCCGACATAGGCGCCAAAACGGTCGTCATCGCCTACGAGGACACCGCATTCCCCACCAGTGTAGCCGATGGCGCCCAGCGCTGGGCCGCAGAGTATGGGCTCGAGGTGTTGGGCGTCGAGACCTACCCCGTGAACGTAGCCGACGTCAGCGGCATCATGTCAAAATTCAAAGAGTTGGAACCGGACATCTTCGTGGGCGGCGGCCACTTCAACGACGCCATCCTCTTCATTCGGGCGGCCAAAGAGCTGGACTTCAACCCCAAGGCGATGGTGATCACCGTCGGCCCCAGCAACCCGAAGCTGATCGAAGAGGTCGGCGCAGATGCCGAATATGTCATAGGCCCGACGCAGTGGGAGGCGTCGATGAGCTACGCCGACGACTACTTCGGCACGGCCGCCGAGTACGCGGCGCGCTATGAGAAGATGTGGGGCGAGCCGCCCACCTACCAGGCCGCGGAATCGACTGCCACTGCGCTGGCCCTGCATATTGCCATCGAGCAGGCCGCCTCGCTGGACACCGATGCCGTACGCACAGCCCTCCGCAATCTCGACGTGGTCACCTTCTACGGCCCCATCAATTTCGATGAAAGGGGCAGGAACGCCGGCAAACCGATGGGGGCAATCCAGATCCAGGACGGTGAGATTCTGGTCGTGGCGCCCACAACGCCGCCATTGCCGGCTCTGAACTACCCGGCGCCGCCCTGGAAAGATCGCTGATCGGAAGGAGTGAGCGCAGAGGAGTGAGTTTGGCCGTTGCTGAATTCAGTGGTTTGGACACTTGGCAACGGCCAAATATAGAGAGAGAAATTCTCACTCCTGGGGTTCCTCACTTCGCGCAGGTTACGCCTATGGACCAATTTTCGCAAGCTCTTGTAAGTGGGTTGTTGCTCGGCGGCTTCTACGCGGTCATGGTGCTGGGGTTTTCCGTGATCTGGGGCGTCATGGGTGTGATCAACCTGGCGCACGGTGAATTCCTGATGATCGGCGCATACCTGGCCTGGGGTCTGTCCCGCCTGTTCGGATTGGACCCGTTCGCCTCGCTGGCGCTGATTCTGCCCCTGATGTTCCTGGTCGGCTATCTCTTGCAGATCGTTCTGATCAATCGTATTGTCGAGCGTCCCCATCTGATGACCCTGCTCGTCACCTTCGGCGTCTCGATCGCGCTCGCCAATCTCTTCAAAATCCTGTTCACTTCGGACCCGCGCAATGTGGCCGTAGCCTACAACGGCTCCGTACAACTGGTGGGAGTCACTTTCCCAATCGTCAAGACCATCATCTTCGGCGCAGCCCTGTTGATTATGACCTGCCTGCACCTCTTCCTGCAGCGCAGCCGCCTGGGCAAATCGATCCGCGCCGCCGCCCAGAACAAGACTGCCGCCCGCATCGTTGGCGTCGACATCAACCGCGTCTACGCCATCACCGCCGGTATCTGCATCGCCCTCACCGCCGCCGCCGGTGCTATGCTCAGCCCCACGCAGGCGATCTTCCCGTTCATGGGGCCTCCCTTCACCTTGAAGGCGGTCACGATCACCGCACTGGGCGGTCTGGGGCGTATTCCCGGCGCGCTGATGGGCGGCATGGTCCTCGGCGTCACCGAGATTTTCGTCTCCACCTATGTGGAAGGCATCGGCACCAACCTGGGCGTCGCCACCAGCTTTGTCCTCTTGGTCCTGATCCTGGTGTTGCGGCCCCAGGGGATAATGGGCGGTCTGCGTCCGCTCGAGCCGGAGGCCGAGTGATGGGAACCGAACTACCTCGAAAGCAGAGCGAGGAGAGAGCAAAGAGAAAACCTCTCATCCCGATTCCCGCTCCTGTTCACTCGTTCCTCGCAGGCTGGGCCGGTTTGACGTTCTGGCTGCTGCTGCTGCTCCTGTTGGCTCTGTACCCATACACCGGCGTCACCAGCGTCGCCCTGTTCGTCGGCAGTCAGATCTTTGTGCTGGTGACCCTGGCCTCCAACTGGAATCTAATTGGCGGCATGACCGGCTACGTCGACTTCGGCCACGCCGTCTTCTTCGGCATCGGCGCCTATATTATGGGCATTCTCGTGACCGGCAGCCCCCTCCTGATTTCCCCGCAGTGGGGCTTCTGGCAGGCTTTGCCTGCCAGCGGAGTTGCTCGCAGCGCTTCGCGTCTGTCGCGCTCTCGGCTCTTCTGATGGCCTGCCGACCTTACGTCTCAAGGCCCTACTTTTCCATCGCCATGCTGGGTAACCTCTGGTGGCGATGCGCGAGGATTTTTGTTTTTTCTTTATTCTGTTGGTGTTGGTGCGCACGGGGCGTTTTGGGGGGTGTGTTTTCTTTTTTGCCTCGTCCCGGGTCCGGGGGTGCGGCGGTAGGGCTTGTTCCGTGATTGCTTTTTGTGTTGTCTCTGTCTGCTTTCGGTGACAGCTGCATCTGGTGTTGGGTATCCGTATTCCTTGCTTTTTGTCAGCTCTCTTCCTTGCGCCGTTTTGCCCCCTTGTTTCCCTTCCCTGTGTTCGTCTCCGTTGCGGTGACGGGTTTTGGTCTGGACTTTTTCCGCGGTCTGCCACCACTGCCTGTTGGTGTCCCCGAGTTGTGATGGTGTTCCTGTTGGCGTCCCGCGGCTCGCTCGTTTTTTTTTTTTTTTTTTTTTTTTTTTTCCTCTCTTTTTTCTTTCTTTTTTTATTCTCGTTGACGTTGAGCCTTCTCGGTTGCGTGAGGGTGGGGGGGGGGGGTGGGGTGGGGACCTTTCCTTGTTGTTCTGTCTTCGTTTTTTTGTTGGCTCCTGGGACTTTTACCTCTTCCACGTTTTCCTTTTCGGTTGGTTCGATCGTAAGTGCGTTCTCGTTTTCCGGTTCCTCTTTCTCCTCTCCTAATCCACCGTTTCTTTTCTCCTTTCGTTCTTGGCACGGTGCTCGCTGAGTCTTCGTCTTTATCTTTCCCATCCCGCGCCTTAGGCAGTCCCGCTTTCTTTTGCAGCGCGTGTGCGACCGATTACGGGCGGCGGCGTCGGCCTGAACCTGCCGCCGCTCCTCAACCGTTTGGGCGACTACTATCTGATGCTGGCGGTCATGGGCCTGGTCGTGTCGTTGATCTGGTGGATCCAGCGCAGTGAGTTCGGGCAGAGCCTGATCGCCATCCGTGAGGACGAAATCGGCGCAGAAATGCGCGGCATCAACACCACCCTCCACAAAATCGCCGCCTTTATGATTGCCGCTTTTTTCACCGGAATCGTCGGCGGATTCTGGGCCTGGCAGAACACCTATATCGATCCGGATGTTGTCTTCGTCGAAGCACGCACTGTCGAGATGGTGATGATGTCGATGCTGGGCGGCCTGGGCACGGTCTGGGGACCGCCTCTCGGCGCAGTAGTCATCTACTTTTTGCAGGACCTCCTCTGGGCCAACCTGTACGACGTGCATCTGCTGGCGCTTGGCGTGCTGCTGGTCGCGATTGTGCTGTTCCTGCCGGAGGGCATCCTCGGCACGCTGGGCGACCGCAGCAGCACATCGCTTGGACGGCTCCTGAGGCCGGGTCGGCAGAAGCAAATAGTGGATACAGAAAAACACACACATTAAGCCGCAAACCGCGACTCTGACGTCTGGAAACAAAGTACTCTGGAAGCGGAGGGTGGGGCGGTGGGCATACCGTCGTTTCCAATACTTTGGCGGACTGGCCGCTGTCAACAACGTGGATTTCGCCGTCTATCGCGGCGAAATCGTCGGCCTGATCGGTCCCAACGGCAGCGGCAAGACAACCCTCTTCGACTGCCTGAGCCGCTTGCAGAAAATCGACAGCGGCAAGGTAGTTTTCAAGGGCCGGGACGTGACGCGGGCGCGCCCGTATCAGGTCGCCAGAATGGGGCTGACGCGCACATTCCAATCGGTGCGCGTCTATCGCAAAATGACCGTTCTCAGAAACATGCTGATCAGTCACCAGTGGCGGGATACATCGATCCTGCGCATGCTCCAACCAGCCATGCCAGCACGCCCGCCGCGCCCATCAACTGCTCGACTTCCTCCAGATCGGGCATCTGGCCGACGAGGAGGCAGGCCACCTGTCGGGCGGGCAGCGCCGCCTGCTGGAGATCGGCATGGCCCTGATGCCCGACCCCGATATCCTGCTATTGGACGAGGCCACCTCCGGTGTGAATCCAACCCTCATCGAAACGATCAAAGATCGCATCCGCACCCTCAACGCGCAGGGGAAGACCTTCCTCCTGATCGAGCATAACATCAACTTCATCGCCGATCTCTGCAGCCGGGTCTACGTACTCAACTACGGCGAAAAACTGGCCGAAGGCACTCCCCAGGAAATCCTGCAAAACGAAGCGTGATCGATGCCTACTTCGGAGCTTGATTCGTATCGGTGGCCGTGACCCGCGGCCGTCCCCTGTCACCGAATTACTGACCACTAGCCATAACCACTACCATGACTGCCTCTCCTTGCCGTC
>CASHTH010000341.1:0-41100 GCA_030341885.1 Geodia barretti
CAGCTGGCCGTACATCGTTTATGCTCTGGCCATAGCCCAGTTTGATGGTTCCGTTCCGTTCCACCTGCACTTTCTGAGTCATCTGCAACACAGAGGCATGATGAACATCATACACACTGGGAACCACTTATACTGGACACTCCAAATAAAGAACACCTATCTATAAAAGACACATCGATGTGGTGCGAATCTGTGACTAAAAGACACCTCTGTTTAAGGCCAACTTTCATTGTCCAAGCTGCGGTTTATATAAAGGTATATATATATTTCCAGAAATGCCAGATGACTATGCTTCATTTGGCAATCGCGAAAGTAGATTAACAACATTCTACTGACTACATTGTAGCTGTATAGAGCCTATATAAAAGCACTCACGTCTTCCATAATCTGTGATGCCAGGGAATCAAATGGCTGTGTCACATGTCTGTTGGCCCAGGCACTGGTCTCAAAGAACTGGACACCATGTTGGTCAGCCAACTACACCCAAACACACACACACACAGTAACATGTGTCAACTACAAGGTGTATAGAAAGGCAAAGGCACAACAAACAAGTCAACTACACCTAGGACAGCTCTTTTTTTCCAAGGAAAAAAGCTGTGGTGGGATTCGAACCCACCACACTGTGCAGTCTGTACACATACTAACACAGGAGTGTAGGAGCCATCAGGAGAATAAGTGACATGAGGAAAAAAATGTAGAAGCTTAGGTGCTTTTACACTTCAGGCAGCAACAAGTCTTGAAGGCTTTCTACACATTACACTGCAGAGCTGTACTGTACCTTCTTCCCTCTCTTCTCAGACACCTCTCTCTGGTTCTCCAGGTCTATCTTGTTCCCTACCAACACAATCCTCACATTGTCCACTGCATTCTGTAGGGTCAGACACGCATGTATATACTACATACAGACTGTAACATTGCAATGCTATTAACGTTGCCTGTAGCGTATAGCATTGTGTGTCCACATGATGAAAGGGGAGATGAGTAATCTACTGATTTTTACAAGGCACCACCCACAAGGGAATTCACAGTGACCTCACTGACAGCAGTTGTGTACATAATGTCACATCCATCTCAACGTAGTGACCACATCATTCCACATGGTGGTCATGGGATACTACTACTGGCTACCAGTAGATCACACATATATAGACTGTAGTAGCTATACTAACCTCTTCTATATTTCTCAGCCACTTGGAGACATTGGTGAACGTTCTCTCTTTTGTCACGTCATACACCAACATTATCCCCTGATAAACGACACCATGACAACGAATGGTAGGAACATGAGACACACAAAACAAAAAGCCAGAATTAGTACCACTTTAGCTTGCTCCATATGTGCATGAACTTTGAATGTTGTAATATGAGCTTTACAGCATTGGACTGGACCTCAATTTACATTCCCAAACGAAAATATCAAATATTGAGCCAAGTTCATGCTCAACACAATGGCGGACTGACTCAGAGAGAACCGAAAATCGGACTAATCATTTGGTATGTACACCTTATAGAGGTAGCTAGTATATGTATATTATATACCTGTGCTCTTCTGTAGTACTGTGCTGTGAGTGTCTCAAACCTCTCCTGACCTGCTGTGTCCCTGTGTGTACATGTATCACATGGTCTAATACCTTCATCATGTGTGAAGATGTATGATTATAATATGTACTGTTATGTCATAATCCTCATAGAACTGCAGTATAGTGCTATGAATGATTCGAACAAAGAGCCACTCTGAATTACAGACAATGTATCGGAAGACGACTTGTGACCTCAAACATTGCATACAACTATGAAATTGCTTGCATTTCCTTGCTAAAATGTAGTTACATCAGATGCAATAATAATAGTGCATGTTGTACAGTAGTGTATCTATGTAATCTCGGTGCTCGTAAAAATAGTCTGCTGCGTAAGTGAAGTACATTAAAAAGGCACTTAAAACTCCTGAAGACATAAGCATGTAGTTTGCTTGTTCATAAAACGGGGTGACACAGGGCAGTCTACAACTACCAAACTTACGTGCATCTACTCAACAGTGGTCATCTACTCAAGTAAACAGCGTGATTGGATCTTGCATAACTCCAGATAGAAAGACCACTGTTCATAGACACCTTACAAATCTGAGCTCTATAATACCGTGCAGTGTGAGACCACCCAAAACCTGCTAAATCTCTTGCCCTGTGTCTTACAATGCCACGCTGCCACGTCGAGAGGATAGGATCAACTTCTATCTTTGGAACGACGGGGCAATGCGACGTACATTATGAACCCAGCCTTAGAGCTAATAGAAAGGCATATACATACATACACACATACCAGATCTGCATTCTTAGTCTCTTCCCATCGACATTGAGTGTCTTTAACTTGAAGTCAATTCCTACAAATCAGATTTGTAGTAGCATAATAGGAAAAGCAAAGTTGTGGAATAGTTTCCCACCTCCATATTATAGTGTGTAAACATGACTGTATCATGTATGGGCATGTGAATACTGACAGTACAGTACCACTGATCTACAATCCTGGGCAGATGTAATAGCCAAGCCCTTTCCCCTATAAGGAGCATGACGCAAACTCTCGCGGCAGATAATGACTGTAAAACACATCACTAGTCTCCAAGTGGTTGCCCTGACTTGGCCCTGTCGCTAGAGGTCAGGTCATTGACTGGCAGTGAGATGGCAAGTCACACACACAAATCCATATTATTATTACATACTCATGGCAGTGGTAGCAAAAGGAAAACCAGTTTTGGCTTCAAAACTGGGGAAGAGAATTTTACGTAGAGCTGAGAAAGAGAGTAACTATTAGACTGGAAACCACACAGTATATGAGAGGCAAGGGGATGGAATCTGCACATGCTGTAAGGAGGTTATAACTGTGATAATTATAAAGAGTGAATCTGTGTGTTTTGCTCTCTGAGTGTAGATAAAACAAAGTGGGACTTCTGGGGCCAGCACAGATCATGCACAAATGAAAAGCACTAAAGTGCAAACCCTCGGCGAAGTAGCTCGCAGAGAGTCTGACACGGGCTAGCTAGAGTAGTAGATAGCACGCGAGAGTCGATACACGCCATTCGTTGTGACTTCTTGTGCCTTCAAGATAGACAGAGCAAGCGGACCAGGTCGAGCATCTGTGCTAAATATAAGCGCATGCGCTTTATCCGTTAGCGATAAAATGGCGACTACGGCATTAGCCATACAATGCTGGAAGCGCTCTAGCTCTGGAACGGAGCATTTTCAGAGAAAACCCCACATATTTTCTGACCTTCGTCGCCCGTTGGGTAGATGGTATCGTTTCTGGGATGAACAGACATTCGAGAGGTGAGATGTAGAGTAACGGACAGACAGACCCAACTACCGTAACCCTCGCTGCGCATGTGCGCCGAGGGTTAAAAACTCCCCATGACAGCTATTTGAGTGCAGGTGTTCTGTGTTGACACAGAGAGAGATGAGAGGCTTCCTTTTTCTAACTTTCTATTGGTGGGTGAAGTCCCTCACTAGTCCAAGAACCACGCCTTCCTCATCCTCTTCCAGTGTCGGTCAAGAGCTCTCACTATTCCCACTACAGTCACTGTGGCCATTGATATGGGATCACACTCCAAGACTCTCTTATATACACCACTGGACTAGTCAGTGGCGGGCGAGTAATAGTATGAGGATCATTTACCACATCCTATGTATGTATGGCAGTTCTGTTATCTATTTTACCACATATAGGATGGACCACAGTGTAACTGGAAACATTTGGACAGACAAAGCATCTGATATTTCATCTACTAAAGCATGTCATGAGCAGCATATTACTATCGTATCTACTATATAGAGGATGCCATGGGCAGTATAATTATGCCCGTATCATTATTAATTATGCACACATACATGTACTATAGGAAGACAATAATTTGTATGCACGACTACTACACCTCACATGTGCACAGTACGGCTCAATACAAGGGCCACTGTTGCATTTCACAAGGACTCTGTTTTCATTCAGTGACACTTGTTTTGGCCCTTCAGCGAGCCTAGACACACACACACCACACAATTACTGTACATACTTTCACCAGCACTCATTGTCACTATGTTTGTGCAGTGAAGAACCACAGTACTAGGTAGAATGTAGGGGTCAAAAGAAAAGAAAGTGTGGGCATTTTTGAAAAGGTATGTGTTGCAATATGCATGTAGGAGGGGGAGGAAGAAGGAAGGGAATACCATGGCACATCAAAAAGGAAATAGCCCTAAAGCAGGAGGAAGTAGTGGTTACACTGCCTCCATACCAATGGTTGTGATGTGGGATTTTCTGACTTGTCCATCAGTGAACTGGGAGATGAGACAGGTCTTGCCCACTCCACTGTCCCCACACAGCAGGACCTTCACCAGACAGTCATAGTTACGGTCCATCTCCTCCTGTATTATTATACCACTGTGTGAACACACATCAGCTGGCTAGTCTACTACTTCTATACACAAATAAACAATGACTCAAGACTTCTCTATCCACACCTGTACTGTCGTAAAAAAGTTAACCCTTCACTGTATGACAGAAAGGCAGTGTACTGACTTAGCCGGCAACAAAACGGAACGAATGCTCACCAGAAATGCGTGCGTCACAACACTAGCTCTCAATACACCGCCCACGACGAGAGGCTAGCAGGGGAGCAATGCACACCCGTACAACAAAGCAAGACTCGAAACAAGACGACATCGAGGGCCACACGCGGACGACACCCGCCACAGGGTGATTGCCTATTACACAATCATACACAGCTAACTTAGTAGAAGTTAAGTTGTTTTCGAGTTATTAATACAGCGACAGAGTCACTCACCTCCTCTCTGTGTCTCCTCTCTCACTGGTCGCTCAGCTCTCGCTCGCGTGAGTTTCTCGTCTGATACAAATCCAAACCGCGCTCTTCGCGACATTTCTGCAGAGTCAGCAAATTCGTTTTGTGTGACGTCATGGTCACGCAAATAATTTGTGCTGAATCAGCAGGGTTTGAGTTGTCTTCCACCACCACCACTCACTGGCACGAGTGAGTAGCCTTGTCGTGTGGTAGTGCAGCAGATCACACATCCTACGAACACCGGTCAGGACGTGAGTGCGCATAATCCATTCCTGGGAAGGTGTTTTGCGCCGTAAACACTCCATGGGCTTGTTTTGTATGCATGGTGGGTGTGCTCGTCGGTGTCTGTGACACTTTGTCATACAAATTGTGCCGCAGGTAATGGCGGAGAGACGGCAGCCGTACGGCTACCGACCCATAGGCCACGCGCCCCGCGTGCTCAACGACAGTCTTCCTGAGAGGGAGAGGGAGAGGGCCCTCAACCACAGACAACACCAGAAGAGCATGAAATCCTACAAGGTCCGCTGCTGTATGTGGTGGGAGCCCTAGACTTCCGTCCTTTTGTCACTGCATTCGGCATGACTATGCACAAAAACTGCTGAATAGTTTATTGTATATATAGTACATGTGTCCCCACCAGAGACCCTCCCAGAGCCCATTGTGTTATTTGTGTTTTCTAGTCAGACTTATAAGTGACAGCATGTTGAGGCTTTTGGGCTTCTTTGTTCCTATTTGTGCTGTGTGTGATTGAGGAGAGGCTGTTGTGTCCATGTGTGCAGGTGTTAATGATAGGGGAGTCTGGAGTGGGCAAGTCTACACTGGTGGGGAGACTCTGCGAGGACAGGTTCATGCCTGAACATCGCCAGTACACACTCGGTAAGTCACTTCTCTCTTGTGAAAGACTTCTTCTAAGTAGTGTTCGGTGGCTCCAATAATAAAGCCCTATCTTTCTTTTCCATAACCCTATCCTTGATATAGGCACATTAGAGGAACCTTGTTTAGTAGCAACCTGTTTGCTGCACCAGTTTTAGTTTAGTCATGTTTGAGATTGCCACACCTTGTCGGTGATAAAGTAATACAGTATGTATATTCCGCTAGTTTTCTACAAACACACATAACTACACGACAGACATTGTTTATCATGCTCAGAATAGCTCAAGGCAAGGAACTTGCTTATTATACTGACGTAGTAAAAGGTAAAATCAGCCTAAGATAATGTGTGTAGTTAGTACACAGCAATTCTCCATACGTGGATGTACTTTTCCCCCATCAATACATGACCTATGAGAGGGTGACTATATTATAGTCTCTCCCCACGTTTTATGTTTAGGGCTAAAAGCATCCTCCTGTGTGTGTTACTGAATGTGAGGTTCCCACAAAGTGCCTAGTGGGTCGTGTGTTCTGTTAGTCCAAACATCTGGGATAAAATTTCCTGTTTAGGGGATTCATTCCCTGGCATAAACCTGTCTGAGTTTGGATAGTGTCTTTGCGTTGCAGCTGGGTGCGGCAAAGTTATAATGCATCATTGGCAAGCTTTTGAATTGC
The DNA here is from genome assembly GCA_030341885.1 of Geodia barretti. NCBI lineage: Eukaryota > Metazoa > Porifera > Demospongiae > Tetractinellida > Geodiidae > Geodia > Geodia barretti. The sequence goes on from CASHTH010000341.1 coordinate 6,386, forward strand.
ATGCACATTAAAAGTGTGATAGTGTCAGATTTTGGTCAGTGTAGGTGGGCTAGCTTTGCTCACCTATTATTCGAAGTATGGCATGCAACTCTATACATGTCTTTGTCAAAATGGCTCAGCTATTATTCTCTGGTGGCCCCACTGTGCGACAGTGAGCTTGTTTATGTACACATGGAGCTCCTAATGTACTGTATGTCCATTAGGTGTATTATGATGACATGCATTGCAGGTTGTGATATGTTTGAGAAAGAGGTGGAGATTGACAGCGAGAGAATCAAAGTATACCTGTGGTAGGTGATTCACTTTTCTCTTTCATTTCCTAGATGTGACTCTGCCAGCTGTATATATACATACATTGACAGTTTGTCTTATGCTGCATGTTCTTTGGGTATACCTACCTACTGTACCTAGTGTGTACACAATGTTGCATAACATGGAAACTGCCCCTGACTATGCGTCATGAATACTTTCATAGTAAAAGGTTGAAGTATGCATGAAATTATAGTTCATAGCATACCAGTCATAGGTATATAGATAGATGATAGATAAAAACCACCACCAACATATATCCACAGATCCCAAAATATCCATACATCCTTTGATTATATAGGCAGACAATAATATAGCAAGCCACCACACAGAGAGGGCAGAAATGAGCTATCATTACACCCACCGCCCCAGTTCTCAAGGCTGGGCACCTGGTGTCCTACCGTGTTGTGTGCCAAGACTGGGTGTGTGTTGTGTCTGTGGGTGGTGTGACCAGGATGTGTGGGTGGGGGTGACTCTGGTTTCTCTGTCTTTCTTTTCTAGTTCTCTGTGCTGAGTATGCTGTAACATATACTTTTCATGCTGCTTCTCACACTATGCTGTATTACACACATCATGTGTCACCTTACTGTTTTTCATATGGATTATTGATCAAATTGCCAGAGCAACAGTAGGTACGGAGACATTTGACTCCATCACCACCAGTCTACTAGAGGTGAGTGGAGCCGTAAGTCCTCTCATTATTCACGAGATCGTCATTATGACTAGATCGCTCCGGTACAACAGGGCATACTAGTAGTGTACTGAGAGTTCAATGCTGCAAATCTTCCACCAGCTCATCAAGTGGATCAACTATGTTCATGATTGTGAGTGACTAGTTATACAAATGAGAGTGGAACTGTGTTGCTAATTCATAGCTCACTGCATCATTGCTTAGTACAGCGTGATACACCTGCATGTAAAGGGACGTGTCTCTTTCGCTCCCTGGCATTGCTGTAATAAAACGCCACTTGCCCCTATGTATAATAGCATGGGACCGTGCAGATGTGTGTCTGATGCTGCTCTGGGTCAAGGTCGATCGGGCTAGCAGACGATGAAGTCACACGGAGGAGACAAAAGGTATATGTCAAGTTAACTTATGTACGACCTACATATGTTTGTGGAGGATATGCGGTCCCCCTTTACTTTCTCTTCATCTTACTTCTGGTCCCTGTTTAAATGCACTTTTATAATTCATTTAGAGTAATAGCAACTTTTCTCTGTTTAGTCCCCAAAGCATATCATGTTGCTAGTATCCACTGATGCAGTGAGGGTCATTAATCACACCACTCCCCCTCCCACTCAGTTTGCAGACCACCATGACATCACACATTCTATGAAGTGAAGTGCAAAGACAGGAGAGAATGTCACAGAGTCTTTGATGCCTTCTTCAGAGACATCCATAGAAAAGTCAGTCTACTTACAGAATAATAATATTATAATAATATGGCTGAAACCAATTTCCTACTTTCCTACTTGTTTGTCTGCAGGCCCAAGGGACATTGGTAAAAAGCACGGAAACACCGACATCCACAACACAAAAAAGTCATGCTGTTGATGCTGTACCCTTTTTATTTTGTACATTGTTTCCCTTACGTACAAAATTTCGCTCCACAAAGTTCAAGAATGCGTTGCGCACGCGCACCAGGTTCGGGGGCGTGTGTGTGGGGGTGGCATGCACGTCAAAGTTTACTTACTGTGGTCGAATGTGACGTTGTGCATGGCGACTACCTCTTCTTCCCAGTCGGAAGGTTCCCCGATCCCCCATGACCGGTGCGAACACCACCATACAGAGGAGCTGCGCTTCTACTGCCGTAGGTGCCGCGAGGCGGTTTGCCGCGACTGCATAGCCTTGGACCGCACCACTGTCTACTCCCTGTGATTACAAGCCATCAAGGACCTAGCGAGGATATGTCGCGAAGGCCTACGAATCTTTCACCAAACGACTAGACGACAAGAAAGCCGAAGGCCAGAGAAGCGGAGGAGTTGAGGCGATGCTTAGGGAAGATTCGCGCGAAGTATGAGGCCGAGCCGGGTATGTGACTTCTACGACAGGCTGATTCGAGAGCTCGAGAAAAGAAGCAAGAAAGCGATTCAGGAGATCGGGGAGGGAGGCGAGTCAGTTATTAGAGAACTCAGGGGCATGGCAGAAGGAGAGAAACGTGATCCGGTTTCTTTCCAGATACAGCGTGTACAGCAGAGTGTGGAGGGCCTAAGTGATAAGGAACTATCTGGCACAGAGCGATGCACTAACGCTGGAACAGAAATGTACAACTGAAGGCGCTACCAGTTGTTGGTCACGAGCAGCGTCTCATAAGATGGTCTCGTTGAGACGGTATTGGCGAAACTAGGCGTGACTTGCCTGAATATGCTACGATTGATCTGAAGCAGTCGGTCTTCAAGTGAAAAAAGGAGGTAGATGTCAACACTACTGCACATGTGTACGGCACCGCTGCGTGATTCTTCAGGCTTTCACCATGCTCAGTTGAACTAAAACCTGTCAGTGCAAAATGTTCCCTTTTGCTAGTGGTACAGAGTTCCACACCACTCGCTGCCTGAGGTGACACCCCTGTCATCATACCCGCGATTTGGCACGCTTTACACCTACACTGCATACTAGAGGTCGTACGAAGCTCACTGTGGAGTTAAACGGAGAGAGAATAGATGATGAACTTTGATCGCAATACGAGTCAGTGTCGGAGGAGAGCACCCTCCACCGCATCTGCGGGATCCACGTAAATGGAAACAAGTGACACATGTTCTAGGAGCGGCCATCACAAGTGCTGGTTCTCATGTATTTCGCCTCCTAGGAGGTCAGAGCGAAAGGAGGCCACTAGCTGAGGCATAACATTGATGGTGGAACTGTTACCAGGGCCGACACCTTAACACGTTAAGTTAGCCGCTGCATGTCGCCCACAAAGCTGGAGCCCAGTATGAGATTGCCATTGGAATAACTCCCTCCCTCTACGTCAGTGTCTCAATCGAGCAAGGTTCACCGCTCACCTCAGATGTGCACCTACATTGCGCTCTAAAATCTACCGGTAGCAAAGGTCCTAAAGAGGGGCATTCGCTCGTCCAAACGACTTTGCTTTGCGTCAGACAACTACTCTATGTATGTGACAGTGAAAACCACCGAATCCAGTTTTTTTGATCAGACCGCAGTTTGCCTGCATTTGGTGAATTGGGAACGGAGCGGTCTTGTGCTCCCGGGCGCTGGCCCAGCAATGTTGCCAGTAGTTCAGAGGGTGGGCGTGTCCTGTGTCGTGAGTCGAGCTGTACACCACCGGTGTCAGTGTGTCACCATCACACCGTGGACCACATTCGATTCATCTGAGTTCTGGGACTAAGAGCGAGGCAGCTGAGCAGACCCAACATTCTCCACATCCACATCCCCACCTGTATGTCTCAGATGACAGGGGAGTCGTCGTGTTCATCTGAGTGGGGAGTTTGTCACACGGTTTGCAACTGAGCTGTGGCAAAGTCGGAATATATCCCATCGAGGACTGACTGTCAGTAGCGATGGATTTGGTGTATGTCTATCATTCCCACAGAACAGAATATATCTGTACTAACACTTTGTTTGAATACATCATTACGCTATTGGCGAGTGAAATGATGTATAATGCACAGGTGGCATACGTGATTGTCAATATAACACTATGTGGTGGACAGCGCCAGCAGTACATAATGGAATATCCTGCATTAATGATAACACACAGTAGTTATGAAGTGTGATGATAAGGTTTGTGATGCTCGTGCATATTAGTTGCATAATCAAAATAGCTGATGTTGACAAAAACACCCGATGGAAATCATTTTTTTGAGAGGAGCTGATTATAGAGTCAATATTCACTCAGTCTTGTCCAACCAGCAGCCTGGAGCCCGTGCCTCAACTTGGCAAGACACCACGTATGAAGTTTCTTCACAACAAAAACCCAGTGAAGTGTGACTCCTATGATGTACACAAGGGGGATGAGTGTTGCAAGTGTTAGGAGAATAAGATGCATAACGAGGTCAAACACGTGATAGGGACCATATTCAAGTGCATTAACAAGGAGAGCTGAGCACCAAAGCAGCAAACTAAGCAGCAGCATCATATCTATCTTCAGGTGTATATGCTTTTTGTATGGCTGAAGAGAAGCTACCAAAACCATGTACAAAGCAATGGTGAATGTGATGAATATGGTCGCTTCTTTGTGGTAATTTGACATGTCGAAAAAGAAAATGATGATAAACCTCAAAAGAAGGTGTAGTCCAGCAAACCAGTGATAGTCTCTAGTACCATTAGTCCCATCCTTATAGCAACCTTGAAATGAGTCTGCAAATATGTGCAGGGTGGTGCACTGCCACTGGCGGTTGTTTAGAAAGGTCTGAAATGACCTCAAAGGATAGAGAAAGAGGAGCAGCAGTGGAATCAGAATCAAGACAAAAGTGAGGAAAAGAGCTGTCAGAGCACAGGGGAGATGCTCCCGTCCAAAGTAAGTTACGGTGGGGTCTATATACGCAAAGATGCTGTAATTTCCTTTGAGAGAAGAGACATACACTGGCTGAAGAATGATGAATGATGTGCAGCCAATTTTGTTAATAGCTAGGATTATGAATGTTGCAAAGGCGTCAACTAGTGAGGTTTGAATGTCCACTCTCTGCCTTAGTCGGGCAAGACAGGATACTACTGGTCTGCACAAACAGAACACGATCCTGTGACCTCTGTTGTAGAGCTTTATAACAAAGTACACCACAAGTAGCACAACTAGTGGAAAGAGAGCAATCACATACTCCAAGAATTTTGTTGTAAGGTAGACATGTGAGGACTGAGGCACATGTCAGGATACACAGAACGAAAAATGTCCAAGTTTCCCAAACCAAAAAAGGTAGCAAATGCTTTCCAACAGCCGTCATGCACACTTCTTGATACGAGATGGGACTGGCTTGAAAAGGTGGTTGCTTCCTTCGGCACCATTTGAATAAACATATACTGAGGAGATGCCATGACTTGACTGACAAGAATGAAAGTGCTCATGGGAGGTCTGGCCACACTGATCCTCAAAGTGATGATCGTCAGGCAGAAAACTGTCAGAGGCAGAAATGATGCCAGAAACCACACAATAGAGTCTCTCACCACCTTAGGAGAGCATGGAATACACTGCATACTGTAAGAGTAAACAGGAGGTCCATGACCATCTATACATTGAGCACACAGACGTCCAGTTCTCTTCCATGGCCTACCGCACAAACTGTAATCTAGCTCAGTATTGTTGAAGTCCTGCTGTGTAATGAGACAAGTGTACGGACAAGCCCCAACTGTAACCACTCCATTTCCATTCACAGTCATGCAGAAGCACCGTAGGACACCCACATGGTCATTGTAACACGTTATGATTCCTCCAAGGTGACTCTTACACTTGCACTCTCCGTCGTACCTGAGGAACTGAGGGATGGGGCAGGTACAGTTGCTCCCAGCTGATTCCAGTCTTTGCTGGTTGGTCAATGATACGACCAACACAAGAAGTATGATGACGAAGAAACCCATTCTCAAGGACATCTAAGTCTCTCCAAGCCAAAGACTTTCAATATTTCAGTTTCTCTGTAACTGCTTTATGTTAGGGAAATGTAACTACCCTGATAGTAAGCTAGTAAATATTTTCACATTTATTTTGTCCAAAAACTTTTCACACACAAAAGTTATCTTTCGGACACTCTTTCTGGTAATAAATGCCCCCTCTATACATAAGCAAAGACTGCATGTGTCATTTGTGGTTTATCTTACTCTCTAGAGGTTATTGGCGAGCGGGAGCGAGCCAACCTAATGGCGCGATTTTACGTCTGTACGTGAAAAAACATGCTTATAGCATAGTAGCTAAAAGAATAATATGAGAGGAAAAGGAAGAACCCTTAACCCCCACCCAAGCACACAAAACACAGACAATAACATATAAACAGAAAGAGAGAGGCAGGACCCTGGGTGCCCAGCCTTGAGAACCAGGGCGGTAGGTAAAGAGTCTTTTACGGGCCCAACGCTCCCTACACACCCAGTGCCTTACACATACGTATTATAGTTAGAGAATAAATAGAAATCATGTACAAAAAACAACAGCTACAGGATAAAATAAAGAGCCAGTAGAAAAATAGAAAGCCTCAAAGGATTAATGAACTCATAGAAAAATATAACACGCTCCCGCTCGCCAACAATGTTCAACATTCTACTAGTACACTATACAGAAGATGCAGGTTGGACATAATCATGCAACCAGATCAAGATACTTGCTTCATTGCAGCTACAAGCTGTAAGAAACCTGCAATATCAATGGGATGCCTTGAACACCGACCAAGGGCTGGGGAGGAAAAGGAGACAAAACTACAGTGACGTCTTCCCTGCGTAAGACAAAGAGATGGGGATATAGTGTCATGTAGCTTTTCCTCTCTTCTTTCTGCAGGCAGCGCGAGCTGCTCAATTTCCGTGTCATGCATGCAAGCACCTGCATTTACATTCTCGTACTTTATGCAGCAAATTTTCGAATCCCTGTTCCCACCTACTTTTCCTCCTGTCGCATAAGTTTCTACTGCGCATGCGTCACGGAACACTAAAATTGGGGTTATCACAAAAGTCCTAAGTGATGGAGGAAGGCGTACGAGACCGTGGAGGAGCTCGGAGAGAGAGATTACTTGCTCTGTGTGCCACAATATCTACGACCAAGCTAAGCTGCTTCCCTGCAACCACTACTACTGCTCCTCATGCATCGACAGTTTGGCAGCCCGCTCGAAGGGTAAGCCGTTCGACTGCCCAGAGTGCCGCAAAGAGACGTGTCTCCCTAGTTCTGGCGGCGTGGCCGGGCTCCAGCCCGCCTTTTTCGTGGAGAGAATGGAAAGACGTTTACTTCAAGATAGCCAAGGTAGAAGGGAAGGTGGAGGCCGTTTGCGAGCAGTGCTCAGCGGCGGCTAAGTCGGTTGCCTTCTGCCGCCAGTGCGCCCATTTTATTTGCAGCGATTGCGTGCGTTGCCACAAAACTCTAAAGGTTTACGCGGGCCATGAGGTAGAAGATTTGAAAAGAGGAGGCGTCAAAGAAATCCCGCTGAAGGAGCCTATGTCCCGCAAATGCGCAGAGCACGACAAACGGCTGAAACTGTTTTGCTTTGACTGCGACAGCCTCATCTGCCGGGACTGCACCATGATCGACCACAGGGATCACAGGTTTGATTTTCTGAAGAAGTGTGCTTCCAAGAGCAGGAAGACACTGCGAGACTCCCTTGCTCCACTCTTGAAGGTAAAGACCAACATGGAAAAAGCTGAAAAGGAACTTGTCTCTGAGGAAAGTAAGGTGGACCTGCAGAAGGAGCGGGTGTGGAGTTCCATCCAGCAGTCATTTGACCAACTAAAGCAATTCTTGATCAGAGAAGTCAGAGCTGGTGAGGAAAATGTCCTTGCTGGCACAAGAGAAGAAGAACGCTCTAGCAGCCAGAAGAAGGTATTGCAGGCAGCGCAGAAAGAGGTCCAGCTTCTGGTTGAGTTTGTCAAGAGGAATCTGGAGAGCACGAGCGACCAAGACCTAATGAGCATCCACAAACAACTGCAGACCTAGATTGAAGAGGAAGAGAATCATCACTGTTGAGTGTCATTGACACCAACAGCCTCTGCAGACATCTCTTGTTGGCTTCCATCTCCCGACGTCATTCCTGAATACCTCGGATCCGTTTTTGACGGAGCAGCACGAGAAGTATGCATCAGTCCCCCCCGCAGCATGTGAAATTGGTTCGCCAGTCACAGTAGTATTGGCTGCACCCACCGCTTTGCTGGAAGATGTGTCGTTTGCTCTGGAATCTGTGGTGGATCCATCGTTGCCACAGGAGGGAAAGGTGGTCCGGGATAGTGGGGGTTTCTTTAGCATCTCCGTCACTCCTCAAGTAAGGGGTCGGCACAAACTCACGCTCAAGGTAAAGAATGAGGTAATTGTGGGGAGCCCCTTCCAGGTGTTTGTAAAGATCCCTCCCTCTACATTAGGTCAGGGCCAGCTTGGTACGCTAGGTGGTCTCCAGGCTCCGTGGGGGATAGCTATAAACGACAAACAGCAACTCGTGGTATCGGTGGCTGAGCGTGATGGGGAAAAGGTAATGGTAATGGAGAAAGATGGAACAATGATTCAAACAATAGAGAGTGACCAATTGAAAAATCCTTGTGGGGTAGCTGTTGATTTGAACCGAGGGATCTATGTCACAGACATTGTTGCCAAAAGTCTCTTCAAGTTTAACTCAAAGGGAGAACTTGTCAAAGCGTTACAAGAGCCATATGGTATTAAGATCATTGACAATCTACTCTATGTCACAGACTATCAGAGCCATCTGGTGAAGATATTTGACAGGGACTGCAAAGTTGTTGGAGCTATAAAAACAAATAAGTGCCCAAAACCACAAGATGTGGCACTTGGTCTAGATGGCTTGTATGTGGCCGGGAAGGGGAAGATCGCTGTGTACAAATGTGCCCCAAAAGGAGGCCACGTAAATCTCACGCCACATTCACTAAAATTCTCAGAATTTAGTGGCATATGTTTTGATGCTAATGGTCATATCATTGCTTGCGACTGGAAAAATGGTGTGTATTTTTTCAAACCCAGTGGTGAGTGTGTTGGTCATGTCGGTAGTGATGTAATTCAGTCGCCAACTTTGGCAGCATATAATTTTTGTATAATTATAATGATAATTATAAGCAAATCTCTGCACTTGTCACTATAATAATTGAAAATACTATACCTTGTCACTTTGTGCCTCCTCAAAGTAACATATTCTTAATAAAATCTGTCATTATTATACACCCTAGGCACACATGACAAGGTTCAAAGTTATTCTATATACAGCACACGTATGGAGTACAGTAAACATAAGGAAGAAATTGCAGTAGTAGTAGCCAGTTCAGAGGGGAAACTGGACACAGCTCGAGTCGGGTACTGACGTTGATTTTGTCAACTTCAACAAACGGTCCGGTCCGCATCACCATAGATATAGTGTCGGAATACTAGTAGGCCAATGCAGGGAATTTTGGTGATCATGTGCTAGTAAGACATATCCTTACCCAACTGTAGAGTGGCTCACGTTAGAATATCCTCAAGTTTTGAAGGTTTATTTTTGTTAGATGAGACGACAAGCAGCCCAGCTATTGTAGTCAACACCAACCAACATATACGAGTGTGAAGAGTGAACGAGTGCCCGAAAACAATCCAGTGCCTATGTGTGCAAGGTAGAAACAAATCGTAACTTTCGTGAGAGTGCGGGGTCCCCCGTTGTAATGACTAAGTTAGCTCGCTCCATTATTCGTGAATTCACATAACTCATACTTGCCAACTGCCACGATTTTTTAGCGTGAAAGTCACGTTTTATCACCGTTTGTCCCGCCTGCACGCTTCGTACTACTTTTTCACGATGCGATCGACGGGGGATGCGGCGCGCACGCCCTCGTCGCCCAAAGGATCGAGGTTACGTGCGCCGCTGCGTTCACTAGTCACCAAGTATCTCTGCTGCTAAGCCAACTGGAAAACTGAGCTCGCTTTGTGCACTAATAGGTTATAATTCTAAGTCATGTTTTTTCAGCCACATGATCTCATAAAAATGTGCTAAGCATGCAACTATGGAGTATAACAGAGGACACACCTCTTGTAATTAACCATGTGGTAGCTAGCTATATACTGTTGGATTTGATGTCACTCTCTTTTGTACAATATCACTCTTTTTTTACAACAATTAGCAAGGATAACAGGTTGGTAGGTATGGAACTTCAGCGGCAGACGAAGGAGATTGTTTCGGCTTCGTTGCAAAACTCGTTGCTACAATTTATCGCAGATTGCAGACGCGCGTTTTAGCGCACCGAGCCATGGGGGGACAGTCTGTCAACCGTTGGTTGCCGGCCCTGCTGAGTCTCGTTAGCGTGCCGGTTTTTCTGCGCATGCGCACTGTTAACTCCGCGTAGTAAAGCTCTTCCTTGAGCGGAACTCAACCGTAATCCTTTCAGTCGAAAATTCAGGCTATATATAACTATTGAACATAGTCATAGTAAAATGAACTCATGTGACCTAAAATATATACTCATTTGTGAATCAAAACACCTGAGGCCAGGTTAGCTATAACCATGTTTTTCCACTGGTCAATGTAAGACATTAGAGAGCATTTTCCCTCCAGATTGCATTATTTTGTATAGTCCTCTGCTCTGGCAAAGCCAGAACCTAAGTTGAATGAACTTGAGAGGACCAAAAACCCCTAATGACTGTATATATTCACCGTAATAGGGTTTTACTAATATATAAGCTGCCAGTTTGCAAAAAGTGCACACTACTCAGGTTTAATTTCACATTCACATTAGTTTTTGGTGGTCTTCTTGGGTTCTTCAAAGATTATCAACTTTAGTATTGTGCTGCTGCTGCCTGCCATAAGGTGTGCAAGAAATGGTGGTCCTTTGCAGCAGGCATAATATTATTCAGAGAGTAAGAGTAACGAGCAGTTTTTTTTGGCTACAGTCCTGTGTGCCGAAAATGGCATAAACACAGAGTTAACTTGTTCGTTCTCTTGTTCAGTTATGACAAGCCACTCTAACCCGTAGTTAAAATCACTTCGCAGAAGACATGATAACAGACACACAAAGTTTTCGTGTAGATGCGTGCATGTTGTCTACTATAAGACGGGCATTTGGACATATTATCCTGAGACTGCCATCTGTCTGCACGTCACCCCTGATAACATCACATGCATGCATGTGTATGACACCTGTCCCAGTGTATGTAGTGTGTTTAGCTCGTAACTTGTGGCTAAGTTTGCTCCCTGTTCAGTCAGTGCAGTGATGATCAGACTTGCATACTTAGAGGGACCACTAATTACGGTAGTATACCGTAATTAGTATAAGGGATGGGCATGGTACCTAGCATCATAGATGTATGGGGCTATGATAGGTAGTTTTGTTCATCTTCTTCTTCTTCAGATTCAACACCCATAACTCAAAAACTAAACAACATACAGTAATGAAATTTTGTAAGAATGTAGATATCCGTCACCCGAAGAGACTGGTCATACTTATTTGTTGAAAACAACACTATTTACTGTAAACAACAACAAATAGCCTAAGGCAGTACATTATAATTGGATCACATGTGTCAGTATAACTCACGAATGGTAAGAGCTATGTGAACGAAACTTTGTAGACATAATGTATTCAATGATCACCAACATCAAAATCATTACTTCTTCACTTCTCAAACTTCCTAATGGTAGCACGGATAGAGATGAAACTTGGTATGCATACATATCACATCATTTCCATGACAACTATAATTATGTTTCCACGACGACTTTGAACAACAGCAAATAGTCTCAGGCACTTCTCCTCAAACTTGCTAACGGTAGTACACATTGAGATGGAACTTGGTACGCATCCATATTACATGACAACTAGCTACATGTTTCCACGACAACCACATATTGTTTGAACAACGACAAATAGCCTTATTCCTCAAACTTGCTAATGGGAGATTAAACTTGGTACGCATACGTATTACATCATTTCCATGACAAGTTTGAACGACAACAAATAGCCTCAGGCACGTACGCATGTGTATGACATTGTTTCCATGATGACCGGGCATATTGTTTGAACAACAACATGCTTCAGGCCTTTACTTCTTGACTGTTCAAACTTGCTAACGGTAGCACACATGGAGATGAAACTTGGTACGCATGCATATTACATCATTTCCATGATGACAGGCATTTTTCTCAATTATTTTTGTAGGGAGGCCGCCCCATTTCACAGAGATATACGTAGTGGTATATAAAAATGAGTGGAGACATGTAAATTAAAATCCTGCGATTTAAAAAAAAGATGGTATATAAAGGAAGGGAGGCAAGATAGGGATGGGATACATGAAGCATGGTTAATGAACAGATTTGAGCACGCTGACACCCCCAACCCCATCACACAATCCCTATATTGTTGCCTAGGTGAAGTATTAAACATTCAACATTACAACAGTCAGGACTTTCAGCTTGAAAACACAAAAATGTCATGCTACTGAGTAACCAAGGGTCCACTAGTGGCACACCAGGCAACAAGGGATTGTGTGGTGTCAGCGTGCTCAAATCCGTTCATTAACCATGCTTCATGGGTCCCATCCCTATCTTGCCTCCCTTTCTTTTTATACCATCCCTATATGCCTTTTTTAAATTCGCAGGATTTTTAGTAATCACTAGGCATCTGTGGAGAGTATTTCAAAGGAAACCGATAGAAATAACTGGCTGCTGATTATCTGGTCCATGGCTGCAAGCGTGCAAAGAGATTATACATAATATTACAAGCAAACGGGCCAGCGACGAGAAAGATGAAGTGGCACACTTCTCAGTAATCCTCTCAATTGTGTCATGCAGAGCGAGCCCCACCCCCACCCTTCATTGCAGGTCGAGGCATGCGCACATTTGTGCCCACGTGTTGGTATGGTGGGAGTCGGGTATTTACGAGCGAGGAGAAAGAGGAGAGCCAGAGTCTCTCTCTGCACTCGTAGCGAGATCTGGTACATGGAGGAAGAGTGTTCGCCGAAGATACTGGACCACTCGCTCGGCAGTGATGGAGCAAGTCCCTTCACCAACACTAGCACAAGCAGTCACGAAGACTCGAGCTGCGGAGAGCTGTCGCCGGAGAAGCCGCTGTGGGGCACTGCACCCGTGAGCGATGCCAGCGCCGAGTCCCCGCTGGGCTCCGAAAAACACCCCTCCACTCCGATCGCTCGTCTCATGGAGCGTACCGGCTACAGCATCGTCCAGCAGAATGGCCAACGACGCTACGGACCTCCACCGGACTGGGAGGGAGAGGCGCCGTCGCGCGGGTGCGAGGTGTTCGTGGGAAAGATCCCACGAGACTGCTTCGAGGACGAGCTCGTGCCAGTCTTCGACAAGATGGGCAAGATCTACGAGCTCCGGCTCATGATGGACTATTCGGGCCTCAACAGAGGTTACGCGTTCGTCGTGTACGGGGACGTTTCGTCGGCGAAGGAGAGCGTACGGCAGCTGAACAACTATGAGATTAGGAAGGGACGGACTCTGGGTGTTTGTATGAGTGTGGATAACTGCCGTCTGTTCGTTGGTGGCATTCCTAAGAAGGTCAGAATTTTGCCCAAACAATGCGTAGCTGATTAGCATGTATGCGATGCATACCAAACACTATGCTACCATTGCCTACTTCCATGCTAAAACCTACTGTTCCTGCATTCTTGCATCGGCCTGTGCATGCTGTGGCGTTATAACTGCGTGGATCATACTCTGTGTTTCAGTTGCATGCAAGTTTGGCTCCTATACCTCCACGACTGCAGGTGACCAAAGAAGACATCATACTGGAGGTGCAGAAGGTGACTGAGGGTGTGGTGGATGTGATTGTCTATCCCTCAGCAGCTGACAAAACCAAAAACAGAGGGTATGTTGACTTCTGCAAGCAATAACCAGCTAGGGGAGGTTAATCTCTGCTGTTTGCATTTGTGTGTGTGTGTGTGTGTGTGTGTGTGTGTGTGTGTGTGTGTGTCATACTCTATCATGCTCTATCATGCTGAAGATAGACTTGCTTGTCGCACTAATGATCACCTGGACTGTAGCTTGGCCCCCATGTGACAACATTTGCACTGTTAACTGTTAGCATGCAACAATAGTGCCACTTTTCTCCAGTTTACACTTCAATTTCTGGCCATATTTATTATTGTACGACAGAAAATAGTGGTTACAAACACTTATCTTGGAAAGAGAAAACGCTGCTGACTTATATTTCTGGAGACAAGACTGGAATGTAGCTCATGTGGTTATTTGTGGTTTGTTTGTGGTCCAGGTCACTAGTAGATTGGTCTGGTCTGGTATCCCTTCCAGTGGGTTCAAGAAGGAGTGTTTTTCAAACTCTCCCTCCACAATTGTAACCACCTCATGTTGAACTGAATAATCTCAGTTGGTGACGCCCCATGCCACGGTATATAGGGATGGGCATTGTATATGCCTAGCATCATATATGTATGGGGCTATGATAGGGAGTTTTGTGCATCTTCTTATCCTTCAAGACGAAAGGCTCAAAGACAAATTTTGTAGGAAATCCCCATGCCACTGTGTAAGTGTAATATTATTATTATGTAGGTTTGCGTTTGTGGAGTACGACAGTCACAGAGCAGCGGCAATGGCGCGGAGGAAGCTCATGAATGGCCGAGTGTTCCTCTGGGGGCATCAGCTGGCCGTGGACTGGGCGGAGCCTGAGCTGGAGGTGGACGAGGAGATCATGGCACAGGTGCAGCCAACAATTTTTGTCCCTTGTAGAGAGGATGTCCCGTCCCTATCTCAGACAGAGGTCAAATAATACACTGAAGTATTAGCATGAAGGGAGTGTGGCCTTATCTCAGGGACTCTTATCAGGTTCCACTTCCCTCAGCAGGCCTAGTGGTGTTTTGGGTTATAATGTGTTTTGCTATTAACACTAACTCATAATCTTATGAGGAAAAGACTCTATATACTACTCATGGTTTACCTACTACTGTGACACTGTGCTGGCCACTTCAGGTGAAGGTGCTGTACATCAGGAACTTGATGCTGAGTACCGCAGAGAGCACCATAGAAGAGGTCTTCTCCCGCCATGCTCCCGTTGAGAGAGTCAAGAAAATCAGGGACTACGCGTTTGTTCATTTTCACGCCAAGGAAGACGCTCACAAGGCCATGAATGCACTCAATGGTAATTTCCGCACTTGACACTCTCTCAAACTCCGTGTAGAGTATCTGTGCTGTATTTCGGACCACATTTTGAAGTGCTACACAATAGCTAGAGGGAGCCTCCGCATTTTCTTGGCAGTATTGTGACATGGTTTGTCTGATCAGGGACGCTACTGGATGGGGCTGAGATTGAAGTCATGTTGGCCAAGCCGGTCAACAAAGACACCTATCCCCGGACTCCCAAGTTCAACCGCATGGCCACACTCCCTGCAGTCAGCTTCATCCCAGTGGACAACTATGGCACCGTCCTCCCCACCTTCTACCCCACCTCCTACCCCATCCCTCCCAAGTCGGTTGTGAGCAAACAAGTACTCTGACCACGTAGGCAAAACCAGGAATTTAACTACATTTGCGTACAAGCTTTTAGAGATTCAGCATCCTTCTTTGGATACTTTACTTTTTGGTGTCCAAGATGGTATTGGTCACTCTTGTACTGAAACATAACCATGCCTGTTTAATGCCTGGTTTTCTATGTACATTGTCGCTTATGTTTTACTGTTCTACAAGGACAGAGAGAGACTTGCTGATAAGTTATGACAATACATTCACATGTTGCTTGTGTAATGTCATCTTGTGATCTGCAGTGCTGTGTAGTTATAATGGTTGCCTGGGTTTACATGCATGAATGGGGGAGAAACCTATATATAGGTATCTACTGAGATTCAGAAGCCAACTGAATTGTCTATCATTCACTGCTGTAGGTTCATGGTGAGAAACAGTATGGGAACATGTACAATGGTGAGGATGATGTGCGGGAACAGAGGTCCAGGGAGAGGTGGGCGGAGTTTCCTCCAACTCCAGCCGGTCCAGCCCAACCAGAGACTCGTCATGCCCTCTCCCTACTATCCGACCACTCCACGTTAGCCACACCCCTCCCTCCCTCCCTCCCCCACCTATGCACACAGCGTATGCATGGGACCTCAGACCTAGAATAGGGAGGGTTGTGTGCATAATTCTTGAAGACTTAGGGCTGAATGAACCTACATAGCTTAGAGAGGTGCTTGATTAAGCAGCCATGGCAACTACTGAAGTTCTAGGTAGCCTGAAGCCAAAGGCTAAGGTTACATGTAGACAATGGTAAAGGTTTTCATTGTAGAGTGGACAGTCTGTGTGCACTATTTGAGTGTGAGACATGGCCTATGTACTAACCTGTGTTACTGTTGTGATGCAGAGGGTTGTTTTGAGGCCAAGCAGTCTGAGGACCCTCTGCCAGGACCAGCTGGCTATGCCGAGCTGCAGACTCCTCCTCCCACTGCAGTGGCTGCCGTCACACAGGGCATCATTGTACCCAAGACACCCAAGAGCGCTTTCCAGGTATTGAGTGTGACGAGAAAGTCACATTTACAAAAACGTATGCAGATTTGAACCGGTTCTCTATGAATTTTCAGCATAAACTAAGCGAAATAGCTCTAGCTGTGCACTATTTCACTTTTGCAAAACAGCTAAACGCTATTGGGTGCAACTAATATAACACATAACTCTGCGTTTCAGTTCCTGGAGGAGGTTTGTGTGAAAAATTCCTGGCAGCTCCCACTGTACACCCTGCACACTGGTGACACCAGACTCTTTGTCTACAAGGTAAAGAGGATATGGTGACAAAGTGACAAGTCTGATGGATTTGTCCAGTAGGTCTTCAGGCTGGCCATAGTTGTCTAGTGGTGTGTATGTGTTATAATGGTGTCTACAGGAAAGCATGCATAGTCCGGTAGCACTGTGTTGGATATTGTGGAGGCATAAGCCTTTGGTCTTGGTGGTTGCATGTTGCAATGTTACCTTGTGCTGTCTTCCAGTATACACCTCTTTGAAACTTGTCACTAGTACTTTAATGTGCATGTGTTTGCAGGTGACACTTCCAAACCTTGGAGTGTCGTACATGCCTAGGAAACTGAGCAGGACTATGGACGAGGCCAGGTCAGCTGCTGCCGAGTATGCCCTGTCACAACTGGGCTTCTGCAGTGAAGGTAAGTTAGCCTACTAGTTACCCCAAGTAAATGTCTACATGTGTATTCTCTTCCACTATAATATAATTATTATGCACTCATTTGAGCCTAGGGGTCCTCTTCACTCCCCATTAATCTATTGAAGAAGCTGTGCACATTTGTATACCTGCCTTGTAGTAGATTGTTACGCCATGGAAGATGAAGGATTTTCCATTGCTTCACTCTGAACTGCAGACAGCACCACAACTTTGTGCCACCTTGTATGCATAGTTATTCAGTTGGAACGTTGCCCAGGGCATGTGTTATAGCTCTAGTAACGTATTCGTGCTACCCCTTGCAGTGCCGGCCACAGCAAGCGCGTTCCCAGCTGTGGCAACGCAGCCCCTGGCCCTGGCTGACTCCTCGGCTGGCTTCACTGCCCAATCTCTCCCAGCCGCTGCCTTCAGTCCTCACCTGGCAGCACCCAAACCAGTCTCTTGGGGACCGCCCACTGACCCAACCACTGCTGCCACCGCTGCAATCTATGCTCCACCCCATTACCCCGCCCATGACCCGTACCTCCCCCAGCAGATGTACCTCCCACCGGTCACTGGGACACCTGGACCGGCACACCAGGAGCTATACCCCCAGCCTCTCCACCTCCCGCCTCCTGCTCCTCACTCGCATGGATTTTAACTCATGTTTTTACCGTCTAACCGACTCCCGCTGTTTGTTTGTTGTCATGCAATTCCTCCCCCTCCCGAGCAAGAGCGTCGCGTCATGTCGTGACTTTTCTGGCTGGTTATATTTTCCTAGGAAGTGAACTGGGTAAATCAGGTCTGGTGTATATGTGCCCTTCTTGTTGTGTGTGTGTTGTGTTTGTGTTTGTGCCGTGTCATGTCTTGAGAGTTGTAGAGCAGCTCTGACACTGTCTCAGTCTGCATTCTGGCACTAGCCCTCAGCCTAGGTTTATATTCCATCCATGTGTATATTATATGTATTATTACGTGTATGTGTATGTATGCTATAACCATCAATACATGATTGTGCTGTATTCCCATTGATCATGAACTCTTTAATCAGCAATACACATGCCCCTGAAACGGACGGTTATAATGCAACACACGTTACGTGTTCTCCTAGTAGCTATATATACCCACCGTCTCACAGTCAGTGAGAACATTAGGACACTGACAAGCTGTACAACATAAAGTAAAGCTACTTCCGCTACTTCCACACTGGCACATCTCACTTGTGGGCAGCATTGTTGTGATCAGGACCATCCAGCATGGAGGCTGGTATTGTATTGACAGGTTTGTAGAGGAGACATCACAAGAACGTAACTAATCCAGGTAGCTATCTGCTTTCTTTCATTCCGCCTTGCCTAACAGCACCCAAGTGTAAAGTCATCTACATGTACGTAGCCCGCATGTTTACAACACACCTGTTCCTTTTAGTTTGTTGACACAGTAGAAGGAAACGAAAGAATAATATGACCGACCTTTCACAAAAACAAGTGCAAAGTTTCTGAATTCCCTCAGCACTTGTCCTATGACAAGGACCAACGTAGGGATAGTGTCTTCACCAATTAATTTTAACCTTGATAACTGAGAAGTACAATGGATAGTGTAGCCTAAGACATTCGGACATTCCTTGTCCTCCTATATGAATAGGACCAATATGTATAGCAATGAATGATCCTCTGTGACTTTGCAACAAAGTTTTAACCGAATCGTACAGTGATATATGAGGTGTACTCTTAAGGTATATAACGGTTGCTTTCCTGAGATAGAGGTGTAGTTTTTTGAGCATTTGTTAGCTATAGCTTGCTATGCGCTTTAGTGACTTGTTACATAATCCCAACTGATATATACCACACATCATCATGAATATCATGCACTATATTTTACCGTAGTCAGTTGTGTACACATAATGTGTTCTCAATTTGTTCCCTCAGAGTGTCATTCTCTGGCTGAAGACCTCTTGTAGATGTAGGTGGCAAGGTTGTACAGGGCCCAGATCAGCACAGGGACTTGGGATAAGATGAGAAGGGGCGTGAGCATCACTGCCAGCGTCTCATTGGAGGAGCTGTCATCTTCAAGGCAGAGGTAAACTACCAAAGATAGTCCCCCAAACAAAATGCAGTAGAAACTAGCCGACAAATTTCCAACTGTAGTCTTAAACGGTCTGCTATACGAGAGAAATAGTGATACACCAGATGCAACGAAAAAGTAAACCAAAATGTGTGAATATTGGCTGTAAGTTATCAGACGGACAATCTTGTTCCACATACCCAGCATGGGAATGGCAAATATAAACACTCCAGCAAATGCCCTGTGGTCGGTGGTGCCATTCAAGCCATTCTTGAGGCAGTGGTTCATGGCTTCCACGAATGTTGTTATGGCCAGTTGTTTTCTGACACTGATAAACTGTGAGGCCCATCTGTAAACTCTTGTCGGATAGAGAAAAAGCAGGAGGGATGGGATGAATACGACAAGCACACACTGGAGCAGTGCTAACAACAAAAATATAATGTGTGTACGACTGTAGTATTTAATACCAGTATCGGCATACAAAACCTGCTCAAAGACGGATGTGTTGACATTTGAAAATACAGGTGTGCGTTTAGTAAGTGAGGTGAAAAGAAACAACGACTTAGTCGACGATAGAAACAAAAACGAGGCAAATGTACGTATCACAGCATCAGTAGTGACTCTTTTGATTCTCGTCATTTTGAGAGCAAAACTTAGGAGCTTATTGTTCTTTCTTGAACATACGTCACTGAGAATGACAAAGATGATGACAAGAAAGAGTTGACAAAAGTTGGTGGACGAGTTGAGAAATATAATGTGTAGTCTTGTCAGTTTATCACTGATACAAAATGGAGGAATGATAGACTTAAAGAAATTGAGGTTCCAGAACTCAATTACCATCAGAAACATTCCCCCAAGGTACAGTGGTACATGCTCATAGACAGTATTATAGATAATGAATGGTGTTTGCATGAGAGCAATTGAAGTTCCCTGACAAAAAATCACATACGTTAGCATTGGACCAGAAAGAACGTCAAAACGGAACACCAGCATAAAACCAAAAAACAAGAGAGTGGGAACAAAATCTACCAGTATATAGAAGCAAACTGCAGAGCCCATTGAGAGTTTCGAGCAGTCAACACATTTTTCATTGATAGCGTTTAGTACCCCAGAACCGTATCCATCAATACACTTTCCACACATCAAACTATTTCTATTGTAGGGGCCACACATCATTTCATCCAGTAGATCTGGATCGGCAGGCAACCGAGAAAACAGTCTATTTGTTTTGTTAGGTTTGAAACTGAGCCGGCACTCGCCACTATAGAACAAGCCTTCTTGTCGGGAGTAAGTCACGCAGTAGCTACTCTTTATGAGCGCCTCCTTTGTCTGCTGGTTGCAGAGGATCCAGCTGTACTGAACCCCACACTCACACCTCTGGGTGGTGTTGCTGTAGTAGAACCACGTAGGACAGCTGTGGTTAGTTGCACTGACCGGGACTCCCAGAGCAGTCAAGCAAATTATCAACCAAAGTGGTGATGCCCCCATCGTGAAAATGTCACGGCTACCAATTGAGTAATTTACGACAACGGGCAATATTTATCCCCAGTGTTGCTAAAATAACATTTAACATCTGTCATTGAACAACACACAAGTGCTAGAATGCAATTAGTGAGCTCAGTGAAAGAATTTCTGTGTTGTCAAAACTTCTGGTAAAGACAGGTGTTATACAAGGGTGGTCACTGATCATGAGTTGCTTCTTGCTATGGTTCTGAGAAGATTTTTTGGAGGTGTGTGTGGTTTACGCCATTCTGTAATCGGGAGACACATGGCTTTTACGAGACAAGATTAACACATAGCCTGGAACCCAGACCTACGTCTGCAAATTACGAAAAAAAATTATATGTGGCCAATCTCACACACGTGCTCTCGCTTTTTGAGTGTGAGTATGAATCATTCTGAATCAAAGCACCAAGCAGATGTGTTATGGCTAACAATCAGTGAAGGACTACAAGTATGTATGAGACTGACAGCTCAATATAAGAGCACAATTTGCTCTTAGTTTTTCACAAGGGCTGTGCCTATTATATCCGACAGCTCTGCATTCTCACTACATTTGGATTATCGCAAGCAGGATATTAATATTTTCTTACTCGGCAGGCTGTGCCTCAGCAGGTCACCTTGTCCCATGCACGGTGCATGGTGTAGACTAGCCTCGTCCCCAGGCCCCACCCGCGAGCGAGAGGAGAGGGCCTGGTATCCACTGCTTGCGCATGCGCGGTATTTTATCGGAATGTCGATAAACCGTGTATTTTCCGTATACTTTCGTGTGACGCTAACGTCAGAGGAGAGTGGGTGGGGTCAGTCCAGTATAGCGCGCGGCAGCGCCGACAATGGCGAGTTCGATCGCGCTCTTCAATACGCCCTGCTCCAGCTTGGAACTCCAAGCATCACGCCAAAGCCCGAACAGAAGTATGGAGAGATCCCGTCCGTCTTAGTTGGTAAAGCAATGTCCAGGAGAGTGCTAATTCTCAGACCCCAATTGCGCACAGTGCCTCTCTTGCCGAATAGCGACAATGAATTGCTGGCGGTCGTAGCTGATCGGCACAAGCGACACACACAGGAGCCAGCTACATTTTGCATACTCCACGTGTTGTTTACGAGAGCTAGCGTAGTATGGGATCCTTATTCCTACATACGTCATTTCCATTTGGTCTTGACGTAGTTGCGCTACACCCACGTTGCGCAAGCAGTGGATACCAGGCCCTCTCTAGCTCTCGCGCGGGTGGGGACGAGGCTAGGTACGTGTGTACGTGTAGACGTAAGGCTATACCGTACGCATGCGCGGCACCGTTAATTGGTGGGCTGGTCCAATTTTACCGTTTTACTAACTCGTGGTCGCTTACCAGCTCGCTGAGAGTCGGTCAAAGGCTTCACTTGCTACACTGCTAGATAGCACGCAGGAGTCGATACTCGTCCTGCGTTGCAACTTCTGGTGCCTCCAAGGTATATACGTACGTAGAGCTGGCCGAGGTTGCGCGAAAACGGGAACGACAAACCAAGTACTAAACCCTCGCTGCGCATCCTCGCCGAGGGTTAATAACTTTCAATTGCAACAAAAAACATAACTATTGGGACTCAAGAACATTGGCTTTCCAAAGACAAACAACGCCTCTTGTGTAAACAGCTGGAGATCCTTTTAACTGACGCATCTTGTGATGTTAAGAGACATGATTTTCTGTATGTAAAAGGTGAAGACTGGCTTCCTGGATTTCACTGAAGTCTGAGTTAGAACTATGATTTTTGTTGCAATGATAGCACTAATTAGCTTACTGGCCAAAGCCCAAGAAGTGTCATCTTCCAACCATGTTACTGATGGTGTGTGTTCCAAGCCCTGGTTTGTCTGGGTTAATCATACTTGCAAGTGTGGCAAGTCTATTAACCATATCATCAACTGCTATGACAATGATCAGCGTGTTAATATCAAGTACTGCTACTGCATGACATTCGACCAACACAATAAGTTAGCTTTAGTTGGAAGTTGTCCGTATACCTGTGGAATTGAACAACAATGGTCCTCAAATGGAACTGATCTCAACAGACAGTTGTGCAGAAAGACATGGAATAGACAGGGTCAACTCTGCTCTCAATGTATCGATGGTCATGGACCTCCTGTTTACTCTTACAGTATGCAGTGTATTCCATGTTCTCCGGAGGTGGTGAGAGATTCTATTGTGTGGTTTCTGGTATCATTTCTGCCTCTGACAGTTTTCTGTCTGACAATCATCACTCTGAGGATCAGTGTGGCCAGACCTCCCATGAGCACCTTCATTCTTGTCAGTCAAGTCATGTCTGCACCTCAGTATCTCGCTCTTTTCTTCATACCAAATGGAGAGCATTTCACTGTGCAAGCAAAGGCACATAACATTTGCTGGAAGTTATTTGCTACCTTTTTTGGCTTATGGAATATGGATTTTTTCCGTTCTGTGTATCCTGACATGTGCCTCAGTCCTCACATGTCTACTTTACAAACGAAATTCTTGGAGTATGTGATTGCTCTCTTTCCACTAGTTGTGCTACTTGTGGTGTACTTTGTTATAAAGCTCTACAACAAAGGTCACAGGATCGTATTCTGTTTGTGCAGACCAGTAGTATCCTGTCTTGCCCGACTAAGGCAGAGAGTGGACATTCAAACCTCACTGGTTGACGCCTTTGCAACATTCATAATCCTAGCTATTAACAAAATTGGCTATACTTCTCTCATTATTTTGCAACCAGTATATCTCCATGATCCTCATGGTAGGCTTCATAGTCTACATGCCTATGTTGATCCCACTGTAGAATACTTTGGTTCGGACCATCTCCCCTATGCTCTGACAGCTCTTGTCCTCAGTTTTGCCTTGATTCTGATTCCACTGCTGCTCCTCTTTCTCTATCCTTTGAGGTCATTTCAGACCTTTCTGAACAACCGCCAGTGGCAGTGCACCACCCTGCACATATTTGCAGACTCATTTCAAGGCTGCTATAAGGATGGGACTAATGGTACTAGAGACTATCGCTGGTTTGCTGGACTACACCTTCTACTGAGATTTATTGTTATCCTTTTTTACGATATTTCAAGTTACTACCAGTCAAGCAGCTTTTTAATGGTTACCACTGTTTCAGGTTATATGGTTTTGCTTGCTGTTCTTCAACCTTACAAAAAGTACAATCACTTAAGGATGGATATGATTCTTCTGTTCGGCTTGCTATCCTGGTGTACAGCACTCTCTGCTACTGTACTGCACAGTGCCTCATATGGTTTGATCAACTTCATCACACATCTGACTCTTCTGGTCCTGGCAAGTTCAATTCCATTTATTTACTTCATTGGAATCATTTTTCACTGGCTACTGGTGGCAAAGAAATTTTTTATGTGGGTTATAGTGAACATCAGAGAAATACTACTTTTAGTTAGAACAAAGAGGCTGCTGGACCATTCAGCTTAGCTGAAATACATGTGCATGTTGTAATAAACTGACTATTGTCCATTAGTCACATACTTTATTATAATTATGTTGAAATGTTACAGTTGGAATCAGCACGGGCCTAGCCATAGGTGTAAGCAGCATTAGCATAATCTGATACAGATAATATAGTTGGTCAGTGGTAAGAAGTATGCAGATCATGGGTTAGATGCCACATCAATATACCACAACATTATCTCAACATTGGTAATGAAACAGTATTAGGTGCCATACCACCAAACAATGTTTGATTCAGGCTTGTTTTTTGCAAGAAATATCTGCTTAAATGTTTTTAGCGACTGCTTCCCTCCCAAAATCCAAACCTGGCCTTACTAATGTCAGAGTCCAGATTGCATGCTATTCCCGTCAAGATAGGTCCATCCAGGGAGAATGTTAGTTTACCTCTACCTTTGGGTCCCTTGATGGTTCATATTTACTGCTAGAACCACAGTTAGATGGCAGAGGGGGGTCACTGTTGATGGCTTCCACGTATCCCTTTTGACCTCGAGCAGGCCTCTGCCTTGTAGTGGATATGGAGTGAAGTGGATGCGTCCCTGTATCTATGACCAAGTATAGTAACAGGTTGACTGGGCCCTCTCATATGAAGTGGAACGTCCAATAATGGACCCTCTGAGATAGGGGCGACCTCTCTACAAAGGACACTTGTTTCAACCCCTTGCTAATACTTTAGTGTATTATTTGACCTCCGAGATAGGGACGACCTCTCTACAAGGGACAAATCGTTGGTCCCATAGTGTACCTTATTCGGAGGTTCTACTGTACACACATTTCTCCCAAAGAAAACACTACATGTGCATTGGTAACATGTGTGTTGTGCATACACAGAATTGTGTTGTGTCTTGCCACAAAAACTTTCAGAAAGACCTAAAAACAACTTACATTATAGTACGTAACTAAGCCATTTTAAAGAGTAATCAAGCAATGTTAATTCCCATGGAGTTTTTGGAGCAAACGCACACTAAATGGACATTTCTTACACGCAATGTGGGAATTGTAGGTAGCTAGACAGTGTATTATCTAGCACAGTGAGAATGCTAACGTTGCTGCTCTTGGTTATTCTGACAAGCTCATTGGCTCAAGCACAACAACTGAGCTCCAACTATGGTGTTGAGAATTGCTCTAAGCCCTGGTTTGTCTGGCACAACATGACCTGCCAATGTAGCCAGTTCCTAAGCAGTATAGCTAGCTGCTCCAATGGAAGTCTAATAAAGAAGTGCTACTGTATGACTGTGGATGAACAGTCAAATAAGACTGTCGTCGGAACTTGTCCATATACCTGTGGACAACAGCAACACTGGAGCTCAAATGAAACCGATTTGAACAATTTGTGTGTGGATTCATGGAATAGACGGGGTCGACTCTGCTCTCAATGTGTAGCTCACCACGGTCCTCTGGTGTATTCTTATAGTATGCAATGTATTCATTGTCCCCCTAAGGTGGCGAGGGAGTCTATTGCGTATTTTATAGTTTCGTTTCTTCTTCTGACAGTTTTCTGCCTCGTTATCATCACTCTGAGGATCAGTGGAGCCAGACCTCCCATGAGCACCTTCATTCTTGTCAGTCAAGTCATGTCTGCACCTCAGTACATGTCACTGATATTTGTACCGCACAACAAACAATTTGTATCGTCTCGCTTTGTGAGTGCGGCTTTGCATGACACCTGCTGGAAAGTTTTTGCTGCTTTCTTTGGTCTGTGGAATTTGGACATCCTTCGCTCCTTTTACCCCCACATATGCCTAAGTCAAAACATGTCAACCTTACAAGTTAAGTTTTTGGAGTATGTGGTTGCTCTTTATCCCTTAGTGATATTGCTGGTTGTATTTTTCTGTGTAAAGCTATACAATCGCGGCTACAGGGTCATCTTCTGTCTTTGCCGCCCAGTAACCACATTTCTTGCACGCCTTCGACAAACTGTGAATGTTCAGGCATCTCTAATTGACGCCTTTGTGACGTTTATCATCTTATCAGTCAACAAAATTGGCTATACATCGTTTATTATTCTTCAGCCAATGCATCTTTATTCTCCAGCGGGTAATTCCACTCTCCACACCTACATAGACCCGACATTGAGATATTTTGGACAGGAAAATCTTCCCTATGCTCTGATGGCTCTTTTTCTAACCATTGTCTTGATTTTTATTCCACTACTGCTCCTCTTTCTCTATCCTTTGAGGTCATTTCAGACCTTTCTGAACAACCGCCAGTGGCAGTGCACCACCCTGCACATATTTGCAGACTCATTTCAAGGTTGCTATAAGGATGGGACTAATGGTACTAGAGACTATCGCTGGTTTGCTGGACTACATCTTCTACTGAGATTCATCATTGTGTTTTGCTATGACACTTCAAATTATTACAGGGTGAATGCTGTCCTTATGGTTATCAGTATTGCGCTGTATATGGTTCTACTAGCGATATTTCACCCGTACAAGAAGCACCTGCACTTGAGGTACGATATGCTTCTCCTCTTTGGCCTGTTGTTGTGGTGCACTGCTCTCCAAGTGTCTGTGATGCAGTTTGATTCATTTGATGAGTACGACTTTGCCATGCACCTGTTTCTCTTAGTTTTGGCAGCTCTCATTCCGTCTGTTTTCTTTGCCGGGATCATCCTCCGATGGATCATAGGAAAGAAATTGCACTATTGCATGATGCTAAGGTTAAGACGAATGAACTCTTTGCGTGGTTCAATGAGGCCTTTCAATAATAGACCTTTGTTTACTGACGATGATGACGAGAATTCTGGTGTTGACACGTAGTGGAGGATTTTGGGAGTTTGAGAATCCTTTCAGTGTTGTTACTTTAGGAAAGTGACTATGTGTTGTGTTGATAGTGTTTCTCCCAACAATGTATGCATTTGTTCTTTAGTCTACGTTTACCTTAAGAAATGTCTACATCAAAAGTGTTATTATAGTCATCTTGTTTTTCAGTGCTAAACTTAATAGTTTTTGTATCATGCTTAGACTGCATTACATTATAAAACATTCATTGCACACCTTGTAACTTCAGTCAAAAATCCAACTGTAAGGTGGCCACTATAGCTGGTAATGAGGAAATTTCTGGGTCATCTAGCTACCACCTGACTGCTTTTTTTTTCAATGCAGAGCCTAAGAAATAATTATGTTGTTTGGGTGAGTGTTACCAGACATAAGACGCAATGTTTTACACACCTGATGAAAGTTTCAAAACTTTAAAGTACATATCTGTGCATCAAATTGTCCTGTGATCATTGCGCCCTCATATGTTAAACTGAAAAGATAATATTATGCACATTTATCAATGGATTGTTTTGGGCAAAAACCATAAATTCTAGGTTGAAAAAACTGTGCAATGCCAAACCGTGCTGTCCTTTGAGTGAGTTACATAGGAAAAAGAAGAAGGTAAAAAGCAATGGGAGTAAAATTGCTGTGTGATGTGTCTTGCCATTTAAAAGAATGGTCATCACTCAATATACCCCACACCTACCCGAGTCTGCTGTGATATCACTTTCACTGAACTATCATAGAAAAATAGGATAACACCGTGCCATGTGGTCTAATAAAACTGGCTCTGTATCAGCGAGGTACGTAACTCGCTGACATGGACCCATGCGCCAGTTGTAAATATCTACATCTCTGTGCATGCGCGAAAAATCACACTACTTGACACACACAGAAGACACTCCAAATTTATTTAAGTTCTTCTAGCACACAAATTAGTCATCTGAGCAAGCATAATAGCTAATTGGGACTGGTTGAAAGAGCAATCTGAGTGAGCCTCTCCCCAGCCTCCTCTGGAGCAGATATGCCAATCTCGTCACCAGCCAGTGTGTCATCACAGACTGCCTCTGCTGGGTCCAGGGACATGTAAACAGCACTGTGTTTGGGAGGAAACTTGTTTACCAACAAATTCGGTAGACAATTTGATAGACCTTATTTTAGAGAGGCAAGGTATATACTTCCCAAAACACAGCACTATTGCATGGAATCATGCATGTAGCTACAACCACAGCTACTCACTTTGCTACGTTCAGTTCCGTGTCTTCTGTTGCAGCTAGCTCTTTTATTCCCGTGTCTTTGGTAGCTATAATAAAATAATTAATAAACATTTTGGCTAACACACCTACAAAGATAGTTGGTATGCAGTTACATCTCCATGTAGAAAGAAAGTTTGCATACAGCTATGCACACCTGTAACCGTAATAATTTGTCACTGTGTCGGGAGTCCTGACTTTCAAACTTGGTTGACCTACTAAAGCCTAACTTTTCTTTAGCATTTGGCTTTTAAAAAACTACCTCCTTTTCAGCAATGAGAATGAAAACTGAATGCAAGTTACCTCTGCTGCTAAGTTTACTCTTCTGTAGTTTCACTGCAAGTACTATTACCAGTACCACGGTAACTGAAGCTACAATCACCACTGCCATCATTCCAACACTCATACCCACTGCCAGGGATGTAATAGTGCTGGAATCACTGTCTGGTGCAGATTCGGTGACCTCACTCATCCCTAAAAATAGACGGTAGAATCGTTACACCTTCAACGCTTCTTAGAGTGGATATAGTGTTTACTTCGTACGTACCAAATTCGCTAGCTTTCGAAGTGTTAGTACACATTTCTTTCACCAGTGGATCTCACTTCACTGTCGCGTCGACTTCGCGCGCGGCACTAGCACGCATGCGCACGGCGGGACAGATTTACAAAGGTGCAAGGCCGGTGTAGTTTGTGTGCTGAGGTCAAGGGTTTGTTATTTCCTGTCTAAATCATCGGCGATACGGTGCTGCTAGCTTTTCTGTTCTGACTTGGAGAATGGCGCGTCACGTTGGCTACCAGTACTTCTCGGTTGTGATGATCGCACTATCCATCGTAAGTCTAATGTTTGTACTTAGCTATAGTTCTACGAACCATTACTATCGGACAGGCAACTGGAGTAGAGTCCAATTATACACTGGAGATACTATTGTTGGGCTATGAAAACCCATCTCATATGGCCAAATCACTGGAAAACTTCAGATCTGGATGCTGTGAACTAGACACAACTACTCCCTGTAGACCTTGTGACAATGCCTTTAGTGTATGTGTTCGTGAGGTACGACTTGGAGTAGTGGAGGGTGACTGTGACCTGCTAGAGGAAAGCACGCTAATAGCAGAAGACGATGATGACCTAATGTTTACAATTGGAGAAGATATTGGTGGATTATCAAATCCACTAACAGTGTCTGGAGAGATGTGGCCTGTGAGTGTATATCTATAAATAATGCTACCTTTCATATTCTTGAGTTTTTGCCAAACTCAGAAGGTAACTTGTAATTTTCAAGATAATGCATATTGCCAAAATCTGCTGTGATGTCAGAAAAAGGGCCCGGATACTTTGTATCATTAAAAATACATGTAGCTATACTTGTGGAAAGCATTTGAGTGTCCTTTCCATCTGTTGCAGGGGACAGTTGAGATAGTGTTCACTGTCTTTGACCTTGATCTGACGTCCACCATAGGAAGCAGCTCTGACTTAGTGGATAACGTGTTCATTTATCCTGATGTACCAGCGGGATTATCAGCTAACGATCCATTCTCTGATCCAACGATATTCACCGGCAAAGCCAGTTACTCTCACCTTGAGCTGGCCTTCAGACTCACCTGTGGACCCCACTTCTATGGTCCAAACTGCACTTTCTGTGTACCTAGCAATGACTCCACTGGCCACTACTCCTGTGATGACAGGACGGGGAGCAAGGTGTGTCTGGAGGGCTACCAGGGACCAGAGACCAACTGCACAGACTGTGTTCCAGCCAGTGACTGTAGTGAGTGACACCCTCTGTATAATGACATATTGGATAAGACTGTGCGTTATTTGCAGATCATGACGGAGGATACTGCATACTACCTGGTGAGTGTCTGTGCCACAGAGGATTCACTGGAGACTATTGTGGTAAATTGACTGTAGCTAGTTAGCTACGTACCTCTGTCCTTCCATATTAATTTTTACTCTATTGCAGATTTATACACAATAACTACACACCCAATCTCTCCCACAACCCTCAACGGTTTGTAATGCCTTCCTCTATGCAGTCTATGACTGTGTATTTATTGAGGAGAGTATGTATTACTTTTCTACACAGCTCTCTACTACAGAAGCGCCCACTTCAACCTCCCCGCCGACTGAAACACTGGATGTGTATGCTAGTGTGGGCCTAGCCAGTGGTGCAATATTGATCGTGGTTGTAGTTGCTGTAGTTCTGATGAATGTGACTGTGTGCTGGTGTTGGATGAAGAAGAACAGAGCCAACAAGACAAAGTCAGTGGTGCTCTATGATTACATCAACGACCCCCCAACTGATGACACAAACATTCTGGAAACTACCAACCCTGCCTATGTCACAACCACTCCTGTCCCCGTCTCCACAAACGAGGCGTATGGCATGTGTACCAATGATGTGTCTAGTGAGACCCACATGACTATCAATGAGGCCTATGGTGATGCTACTACTGGTGTGCCTGTGTATGAGGAATGCGATATTACCACTGATGTCCACACATCCACCAATGAGGCATATGCTGCCACAGCAGTGCCTAACAACTAACAATACTATGTTACTCTGAAGCTGTAGTAGGAATCCAATACTTACTATGTCTTCCATCCACCACATGTAAACCACACATGGACTATTATCTAATAGTTATTGTATTTTGCGTGGGCGAATCAAAGGCGCCGCCAGTACTATATTCATCATACACAACGGTTTTTGAATGAACTGTACTATATCGCGCGGAACTGTACTAAACTGTACTATATCCGCGGACTAGCGTACGCTTTGCGGGAATGACGAAACAGCTGCTGGAAGGGCGCTCCGCGAGCTTCTAGTCCTTCTGAACTTGCAAAAAAAAGATCGCCGCCTTATCCGCGGACTAGCGTACGCTTTGCGGGAATGACGCCCTCGGCGGCATTTCGTAGACGGAGTTCGACTCAGACGGTGACACAAACCGCTGCTGGAAGGGCGCTCCGCGAGCTTTTCGCCCTCTCTTCCGTTCTGAACGCCGGTTTTCCTGGTCGCCGCCTTTTGAATCGCCCACGCATACAATAAATAACTGGTACTCGGAACGTGGTCTCGATAGATCATAGGCTGCGCCTCGTGCTGCTGTGCTTAGGACTATCTCGACCACGCCCCTCGTACATTACTAGTGGAAATGCTTGGCATTCTTTGGGCGAGCGGAGCGAGAACTCAAAGTACGCTGAGCTGCGGGAACTATATACGCGATTTAGTGAGCCGAGGAGCCCTGAGCTGTCGGCGTCCAGAGCGCAGCGAGGGCGCTACTAAGGGCTCCGAGGCTCACTAAATCACTTAGTTTCCCAAGGCGACGCGTCTAACCGGCTTAGACTACAGCGCAAGCCCGTCCCGCTGCAGTGTCCGTTGTAGGCGTCGCTGCCCTTCGGGATCGCGCCGGCCGGCCGTTTGTGTACGCGTTTTTCCCTGTACGCTTTCTCTAGCGTCTTCCTAGCTCTCTAGTAGTCATGCGATGCTGCTAGAAGAGCCTGTTCCTGGTTTATTCGTGGGAAGAACCTCTCCAGAAGCTCGGTTCACCGTCCGCGCGCGTGGCGTCTTTTCGAATTGAAGGCGTGGTTGCCGGGGCTACGAATAGTTACCGCGGAGAGGTCACTAACAAAAATAGCCACCGCTAAACTCGCAATCTGATTGGTCAATTGCGTGTTACCGTAGTCTAAAGTACGTATAATATACAACCATCTACTAGCTACGTATAATAATTATACGTAGCTAGTAGATGGTTACCTACAGGTAAAATGTTTCAGCAAGTAACGTCAATTAGTCACGCTTAGGAATGTCAACTTCCGTCATTCGTAAGATCCGCCGTGATGGCACGCCAAACGTAACAAAAATCGGCCTTACTGTAGAGCGTTCTACAGACACTCTAGAGCGTCCTACAACGGCCAAACTCTAGAGCGTCCTAGAACAGCCAACCCCTAGAGCGTCTTGGAGAAACTCCAGGAGCATACGCATGCGCCGTAGTAGTATGGAGGAAAGATTGTTCTTGCAGCGGAGTGACTGACGTGCCTTATCGCCTTCCATATGGCCGACGGTGGGGAGAACGTGACCTCTGAAAACGAAAATCTAGAAGTGAATCTCATTGACAATGGGGCTGGTCCACTCACTGCACATACACAAATAACCAAGGGTCAAAGGGCAAGAACAACCATACTACGGCGCATGCGTAGTATGGAGTAGTTCGAGTGCGCTGGAGTTTCTCTAGGACGCTCTAGGGGTGGCTAGGACGATTTGGAGAGTCTGTGGGACGCTCTAGAGTTTTGCCGTTGTAGGACGCTCTAGAGTGTCTGTAGAACGCTCTACAGTTTGGCCGATTTTTGTTACGTTTGGCGTGCCATACGCGCGATCGCGAACGAGCGGCCTCCCAGCGGGCGCACGCGCATTGACTGGCAGGCGCGAGGCAAGATATGCGCGTGCGCATACACATGGCCGGCCTATACCTGAAAGGATTCCTCATATGCCTACAGGGTGTAATCACTAGACAGAGAGTCTTGATGCTTAGAACCGAGTTTCTCTGCGGCACATCTCTCATTCATGGTTTCATCTAGAGGGGGACAGGGGGTGAAGTTCCCTCCCAAACATCCTAGTATCCCCACCCTCCAAGCAATCAGCATTTTACATCCTTGAGAGAAGGTGAGAGATTCATGGTCCCTGTTCTGACTTTACAAGAGCAAGACCATTATTTTTCTGTCCGCTATGAAGAAAACCTTGCATGGGGCTTTCTCATTGATTACTGTTTCATCCCATGTTAGCTGAGGCTTTGAAACGAAAAGGAAAGGAGAAGGTCTTTATCTAACTGAAAGGAAAACACTGCCTCCCGCACTTCATTGGAGATAAATAACTAGCTAACTAAGGGCAACTAGAGTGTCATTTGCTAGCTATATGCTCAGTGAATGATGGCAAAGGTGTCCCTGTTACTCTGTTCTGTACTTTCATTAGCATTTGCTGGACACCAGGATCGGTTTGACACTCTGAGAAATGATGTTAGTGATGGGAGTAGTTGTCCTCCGTGGTTCATCATAGAGAGAAGTGGAAGCAATTGCACATGTGGAAGTTCAGTAGATGGGATCATTAGCTGCCATGACGGACTGAACCGAGGACTAAAAATAAAAAGCTGTTACTGCATGACATCAGACATATTTAATGCTACGTTACTAGGGAGCTGCAGCTATACTTGCCCCAGTTGTGCTCAGTGGTTTCCAGACCAGAGGGAATTGAACTATCACCAGTGTACTGAGACATGGAAGAGAACTGGACGTCTGTGTGCTCAATGTATAGATGGTCATGGACCTCCTGTTTACTCTTACAGTATGCAATGTATTCCATGTTCTCCGGAGGTGGTGAGAGACTCTATTGTGTGGTTTCTGGTATCATTTCTGCCTCTGACAGTTTTCTGTCTGACAATCATCACTCTGAGGATCAGTGTGGCCAGACCTCCCATGAGCACCTTCATTCTTGTCAGTCAAGTCATGTCTGCACCTCAGTATCTGGCCTTTTTCCTCAGACCACATACTGCGTCTAAACTAGTAACACACAGCTTCCACGAGTACTCATGGAAATCATTTGCCACTTTTTATGGTTTTTGGAATCTGGACATTTTTCGCTCCTTCTATCCTCAGATGTGCCTCAGCCAAAACATGTCCACTCTACAAGCCCATTTTCTAGAGTATGCGATTGCCCTCTTCCCACTAGCCATACTGATGTTGATCGTACTCAGTGTGAGATTCTACAATCGCGGCAACCGAGCCATATTCTTCATCTGTCGCCCTATACACTCTTGTCTTGCTCGTTTCCGGAGGACCATAGACACCAGAAACTCCTTGATTGATGCTTTTGCGACATTTATTATCCTCTCACTGAGCAAAATTGGCTACACCTCTTTCGACATTCTCCAGCCAGTGACAGTTTTTTCTCCAAATGGTAATCACAGCTTGTTTGTTTACATAGATCCTACACTGAGATACTTTGGACGGGACCATCTCCCCTATGCTCTGACAGCTCTTGTCCTCAGTTTTGTCTTGATTCTGATTCCACTGCTGCTCCTCTTTCTCTATCCTTTGAGATCATTTCAGACCTTTCTGAACAACCGCCAGTGGCAGTGCACTACCCTGCACATATTTGCAGACTCATTTCAAGGTAGCTATAAGGATGGGACTAATGGTACTAGAGACTATCGCTGGTTTGCTGGACTACACCTTCTACTGAGATTCGCTATTGTGGTGCCTTTCAACTGGCGAATATCATCGCAGTTGCACACACTTATCATTATGCATAATTAGCCATCCTTTTACATGTGTTGCTATCAGTACTTCCAGCCATCACAGACAAGCATGGCCCACTTGTACAAGACGTGATCTTGCGTTTGCCTACTGCCTGTGGAACACTGCAGAATGCGAGTTGGGCTGTTGGATATATACGGGAGAGATCAAGACGTGCTCCGACTATTGCAAGTTCATCTACGATGCTCGTACTGGGCTCCTTATTCGATAATGTAACATTATAGGGACTTGTTATCTACTGGCTGGCAGCTAGTCACGGAAACTCACATCAGGATAGTGACAACCGTTTTAGACAGAGGTTTGCTCTGGGGAAGAATGAGGCTCCTGCTGGTTGATTCCAGGGAACTAGAGGGCTCTTTACTA